>BGPT01003112.1:11235-54773 GCA_003297045.1 Symbiodinium sp. clade C Y103 | reverse complement strand
AGCTTTGTAGTACGAAGTAGTACTGGGAAGAGCTTTGTGCAAGCTTTGTAGTACGACGTAGTACTGGGACGTGCTTTGTGCAAGCTTTGTAGTACGAAGGAGTACTGGGACGTGCTTATTGCAAGCTTTGTAGTACGAAGTAGTACTGGGAAGTACTGTGGGTAAGATTAGATGACATATGAAAAGAGATGGGATGAAGGCGAGTAGAGGTCAGATGAGATGAGATGAGATTAAGTGTGGAGTGTGAAGAGCGCAGTGTGAAGTGTGAAGTGTGGAGTGCGAAAAGCTTCTCTGTGTAANCTCCTATAGGCAAAACTTGTGTTTCGATCCTATAGTCTTAAGCTTCTCTTCTTTTGGAAACTTCCGCCACCCGCCTCGTGCGGGTTTTACTTGTAGCTATGTTAGTTTACCAAAGGGTAATTTGTTGTCTCCCCATCCCCATCCCAGCGCCTGGGGTCGATACGGTCGCAGCCCCTGCGCCAGCACCACCCGGCCGCAGCGCTGTGTCGAGGAGTGGCGATCAGCACCGAGGTCCTGGGGATGGGGCGTGAGATACCCTGTGGTAACATAGCTATGGCAGCTATGGAAAACTATGGAACATGGAAAATGGATGAAAATGGCAACTTGATGCAATTTGCTCCCTTTTAAATCATCGACAATGGCCATTTGTTATAGGCAAATCATCTGCAACTGGGTCATTTTCCATAGCAATGTTAGATCGCAAAATGGAGACAAGGGTGAGAACAGGAAAAAGTGAAACTGGCTTCCAAATTGGATTCCGCCCATAAGTGATTTCTAATTCTAGTGACTGATTAGGAACCAGCAGAAAAGGTTGCGAAATTGCCAAACATCTAGGGATACGCCCAAAGCTGGTGTACAAAAAATCCCAGATGCCCTGCAACAAAGGGAACAAATTCGCTAAATATTTTATGGTCAAAAATGAAATCCATCAACCTATCATTCACCAAGTGTGTTCCCAGTAGCTCCACCCATCCACCAGCCCCATTGTCCAGATGGAATTCGCCATTTTTCTGGGAGAGGCGTAACACCTGCCAGGTAAGCAGCTTCTATCAGTGGTTTCAGTGCAAAGTTGGGGTTGCTTTTTTCTTCAAGTTTGGAGCATCACCCATCTTGGCGAAGAATCTTGGATCTCCATCCCCAACTAGTCGGTTCATAATGACAACGACACTAATTATACATTCAGTTGATATGATATACAATGCTGTTGGCAGACTTAGAGCTGCTCTTCCATGAGGTAACCATCTCAATGATCCTTGCACAAGCAGAGGTCTGGAAGCCAGCTGTCACCTTAAGCTGACTGGATGATCAACTAGATCTTTCAAACAATTCAGAATTACGATGGAAGATACCGAATGTCCCCATGTCGTGTATCCTTTGGATGTAGATATTCGGATTGACCTCACCAGGACTGCTGCCAACTGCTCCAACCATTTCCCTTCTGGTGCCTGGACGTTGAACTCGATGTGCTGCAACAAATGCTGGGAGTAGTCTTCAAGGTACCTCTCTGAAATGCACCAGTGCAGGCTTTCACTGTTGTTGTGAACAGCATGCACTTTTTGGGTCATGCGGTCTCCACCGATCCTATTGAGAGACCACCATTCCCTCATACAGTCCGATATCCACTGGATACAACCATCAAACTTCCAAAGCTGCTTCCTCCTCAATCATCACTCCCACAAAGTCACCCATGAAACTTCTTTGTATTGCATTGCAGCATACAGCCCATGCATATGTTACATGATTTCATCTGACCAATTGGATCACCATCTGCAGATAACCTGAACAGCCCCCCTTCTCCGGCCAGGAGTACTTCGCCAAGACATCTGCCTGCGGGTACAGTTCCCTGGTCCTGGCCTGGGCGGCTGGGTATGGCTCCCCAATCCATACGGTGGAGATGGACCATTGGAAACTGCTTGGTGGTTTCCCACTGAAGGATTCTAAAAATCAGTAAAACATTTGGTGATATCGAGGTGATATCTTAGCTATGGGTCATTCTGATTGGGTACATCATTGGGTACACAAGACTGGGCTGGTCTGCAACAAATTCTGCAAGACGTAGCTGCAGCAAGCCATACAGCCTCTGCGGCATTGGAAACCATTCCCAAGGGCAGCATCCAGCAAAAGTCCATGCAACACCACACGTCTATACAAACTCCAAGGCTAGTCGCAACCAGCGGCAGCAAAAGATGATACCCTGCCGAGTGGCCGTCATTGGAGCTATGCCCAGAGTATCTGCAGCAGCTGTATGGCCAGAGCCAATGGAAATCTTTGCTTCCAATGGGGAAAACGTTCATGCATAAATTCTGCAAATGGATACGATACCAACTGGAGGGGGATTTTGGATTTTGCAGTGCCAGATTCCATTGCCAGAGGGTGCACTCAAGGTTCCTGGAGATCAAAAAGTTTGACCAACTTTTGGGTGGAACAAGATCTTTTCCCCAATGGTAGCCACAATCAGGTTAGACGCACCCAGGATCCGTTAGCCATCTGAACCAAATCCTGGAGACACTGCACTCTCAACAATCCCTGAACATTGAAATGGTTGCACATGTTCCCTTCCATGCTATACTGGTTGGTGGTTTCACCTCCGCTTGAAATTGGAAAAGTCAGCGACTTGCTCCAGCCTGTGCCCAACAGCGAGTTCCAGTCATGTCGCATGCGAAACTCCGGCGAACTGCTGCGTGTGTGGCGCTTGTTGAGACCTCGAATCGTGATATCAACTGGTGGTGGATTCGAGCAAAACTTCCCTCAAACTTAACTTGAACCCCCAAAACCTGGCCATTTCCAGGACAAGAATCATATTCCAACTGGGGGTTCTATGTTGATTTTCGGGAAGGGGAGTTCCAGTCAAGTGAGGTTCTATCAAGTTCTATCCCCAAAAATAGAGAAAATATAGTTATGACCAAGTAATAGATCTCCAGATTTGCACAAAGACAGGTTTCATCCGCCAAAAGGATGGCCAAATGGTCAGTAGCTAGTTGCGAAGCAGGCCCCTCATGACCACTGGATGGATCATTCCCTCTTTCAGTTTCACACTTGATTGATTTGGGCTTCTGGAAGTACGGTACCGCCAAAATTTCAACGGACTATCGGATTATCGTCATGTTTTTCCGTTCTGAATGCCAGTATTCAAGGTATTTCCTTCATTTTTTGACAAACTCATATTTGTGATTTTCCTTTTATTGTTGCTTAAACCTCATCTTGCTCGGTTTTTGCCACCATTTCTGCCTGCTTACATTCCAATTTCCATTATTGCTGGTTACATCTGGTTACTGTATGCAATATCCCCAATATTTCCCAGCTCCCCCATTTTTTTAAGCATCCAACCAGGTGCCACTGACGGGCTGACGCGTCAGCCAAGCCGCTGATTAGCATGCGATGCACCGGAAAACGCCGAAAAAAACTTCCTGCGGAGCTGCTCTGCTCGAAGATCACCTGAAAGGCAAAGAATCCACTTGGGCACGGCGCTAAATATCCCCAGTGGAAACCGCAAGGTGACGGTCCAAAAAATGCATGCCAAACAGGGAAGTAGTGTTGTTTGAGAGTCGACCATGCTTCTGCACTCTGGAAGTAAGGTGTTTTTTGGCCGAGAAAACTGGTGAGAAAGGGGGTGAATGTTGATGACCAACAACTCAGATGCCAAATGATGCGACACCATCACCACCGCTTTTCTCCCCTACCAGGCCGAAAGAGAAGTCCAAGGCACAAAATCCTGCACATGCGATGTGTCCTGAAGAGCGGAGGTCCCACCCATCCCGCCGCACCCTTCAGATGGTGGGGCCACAACCCCAATTGCTAAACAATTCTTTGATGAACTTTGGCAGGTTTGGGCCCACTACTTGATGATTACCATGCTTTTGGCTGGAGAATATGGTTGTATCATGCCCTGTTTTGGGCAAGGTCTACCACCCCCTGGTCCTTGGAGAGGAAGTGACCCAGCCTTAGATCGATGAGCTCACCACTGATCCATTGCACCAAATGATCTGGGAAATCTGTTGGGTCGAGCTGAATTTTCAACAACTGAGCGAGCGATTCCCAAGAATCCGCCAGTTCATGGTCCAAATCTCACAGTTTGATGATTCAATCCCAGCAGCTGCAGTCCAGCAGGGCCGGCACCCACGATGCACAGCTGCCTGTCATTGGGAACCATCATTTGATTTGCAACTGAGCGGAAGTCCCAGGCTGAAATTTAACATGAAGCCCCTGGGACAAGGGCCTTGGAAAATGATTTTCCTCTTGGACATGGCATTTTTTGGGGGTCCATGTGAAATTTCACTGCTTGAAAGTGCCAAAATGCTGATGTAGGGTATACACCCCTGAAAATGATGAGGCAGCCAATAAAAACAGTTAACAATACCAGTCCCCCAACATATGGAAAGGTCCCATGCAGAATCTCATTGAACCCCAGTATCACCAGACTTGGATACCCGATCACTTGCTGCTGGGATCCCCTATTCAGGATATCTCCACAATACCTAACGATCGCTATCTCAAAGCTTGAGTATGGGATTGTCCAAAAATAAAGTTCCCCCACCTCCCATGGTTTGTCATCATATTCCCCATAAGACCCCTGCCCACAAGAACGTTGTAAACCGCCTGAAGGGTCTCGAAGCCATGCGGGTTCGAGCACTGAATCACCGGCCACTCCATCGCGCAGATCATCCAGGCCCCGGCTTTGAGTGAAATGGGTGGCATACCGCGAAGGCGTGCCAATTGTAATAGGGAAAATGATGATGAACTAAAAAGACTATCCATGTAGTATCTTAGAAAACCTTACGAGAAAGTGACCAAAATCCTCCAAGATGCACAACATCTTCCAAAAAAAGAAGAAAGTTCTTTGAGCCTCAAGACCTTCGAGCATGAAAAGGTGGAGAGGAACCCCCTGGTTTTTCTGAATCTCTACATCCCATTTTTGGCGCTTTGCTTCCTTCCCACTCTTACAGTTTTCATTCAAATCCCATTGAATCTGTTTGATTTGCCAAATTCATCCCGATCTCCATGTTTGGCTATTTGATCCCAATCTCCATTTTTGGCCAATGAATCCCATTTTCCAACCCAAACCTTTGGCTCATCCCCATCTTTCAACGGTACCCTTTCCCCAAGCATTGCCGGCCACTGCCGTCCCATCAGGTGCCCCCAGCCGCTAGCTCGCTGGGGCCAAAGTAGTCCAGGTTTTTCGAGACCTCGAAGGCTGACTGTTTTCCAACATAGGATGGGGGTATTTCATGCAACCATTGACCATAACCATGTATCTAGACATGCGCACTCGGAGTATGTGTGTAGTATCAATAGGGTGAATGATTAACCATTATCCATGGGTAATTTAGGGCAAAATTTTCAGCTATTATCCACTAGCGATTGGGATATCAACTAGTATTTGGTGGATTCATGGTGAACAGTGAACGATTCTACTTCAGTATCCACCAAAAATTGCGATTATGTCAACAATTAGCCATTCTCCAAACAAAGTGTGGTCAATGGTGGACAAGGTGGTTTTCTGTGGTGGATAACTATCGTGAATGAACTGATTTGGACAAGATCATTTTGTGACAAATTTAAAATGTTGGCCAACATTGGGGGGTGGTTCAACCTTACTTGCACGTTGCAGCTTGGGAACTGATGCCCTGCTGAGTTTTCGACTCGTGGCCATAAGGCTTGCAGAACCTTTGATGCCTGCATAAACGCAAGGTGTCACTTTTCACTCATGGTCTTTTGACCGTAAATCTTACATGCTCCCACCAGCCAATTAGGTGGTTTCAATGTCTTATTTTCAATCTTGAGAAGTCTTGTCTGAATTTTTGCATCCCAACTAGTAGCATCAGAAATCAGCACTGTGCCAGCTGTGGTGCACTTGACATAGACTCACTGGTTGATGCTAGGCAATGCTCATCACACCAAAAGATTCACCGATTGAACATGATCTCACAAGGGACCTTTGTGGGGCCTATTTGAGCTTCCAACAATCTTAGCTTGGTTTGGCTAATTCACTCCAATTGCATCGTAGAATGATGATTCAGAATCATCAGTTTGCATCCAACAGGGGTTTTCACAAATCAACCTGTCAAAACTAAAACCCAAGCCTCTTTCAAAGCAAACGGGTGCCCGGATGCCTTGCGGGCAAACACTGCTGCTGACAAGGTGCATCATGAATTGTGCTATAAAATTCAATTTCCCCAAAATCAGCAATGACTTTGAGGAGTAAGACCCCAAGTTTGTGGGCCCGCAAAGTACAAGTCTTGGAGCAGCCAGGCACCACAAGCTCTGCACGGTGGGAGGCCTGCAAGGCACGGACTCCGCGGAGAGCTGCTCCAATCCTCGGTCGGCTGTCATCCTTCGCATTCTTTCACTCTGCTTGTCACCAGTTCTTTCCGTCACTTGGCAATGTCCTGCTGGGCCAACCAAACTGGCGCGTCTTCAGCTGCTTTGCGTCCGCCACGATCTGCCGCACGGCCAAGGAAACCTTTGAGAAGCAGCAGGATGCAGGATGTCTTCAAACAATATCAACTATGTGTCCTTTTGATCTACCCTGTTTTTGTCGGACCGATGTTTCTTTGAAGGAAAACAATGGAAAACACCCATTAGTCTACCAACACTTTTGGGGGTTCCAGGGAGCAACTCGTTGACCTCTCGCATCCTCGGCTGTGAATATCAGCCAGGCACCCGGGCCAAGAACTCGTGTGCCTCAATGATTCATAGTCAATAGAGAGAGAGAGAGAGGTGAGGAATGGGCGGGAAGGTCTTCCATTCGTGGAATTCCAGTGACTTTGTCTGAGAATCCCACATCTTGATTTTCTTCAGGTAAAGCAAATTTTAGACTTTGCAGAAAAGAGTATTGCTGGTTATGTATGTCCCACTATATCCACAAGTATCCCCAGAAAGTGGTCTTTTGTTACATCCCCATAGAATTGTCTAAAAATCCATAAAGTATCCCCAAAAAATATTTGCTATATACAACCATTTTTAGAAACCGCTGCTTCGTGTCATCCCATGGCTGGGCATCCCTGCAGATGTCAAGCCACCATCCGGCAGGGCATGTCTGGCGGGAAGGTTGCCACATGATGACCCTTTGGTGGTGTTCTGAGCAGCGGAAAATGCACCAACATGGCGAATTTAATGAGAAACATCTGGAAAAAAATGGTGACCATCCTTTGGAATCGGGAACCCTTAGTTTCAGGCAAAGCCGTTTCAGGTACCGCAAAATTACCCTTGAAAACGGTCAGCTTGCTGATTCTTTGCCCGTCGAGTTTCAGTCATGTTGCGCCTCAGAACCTCTGTGGCGTCATCCACGCCTTGGCTACTCAAACCTGTAGAGGTGCATAGAGGAATCTTTTCTAAGCTATTTCGAAGCTGCTACAGATGGACTGAAAATGGGGAAGGCCTGGACATGACGTGGAAATTCTAAGGTCCTCAAATCCACAGATTTTGGCCTGAAGGAGTAGCAAGTCACCCATCCCAATTTTGGCAATCTTGATCCACAAGTGAATAGAAAGCCTGCTTGGCCTCCGTTCACCATTTATATAGTTGGCAAATGCTCTGCGTGGAAGGCAAAGAACAAGCATTGGATCCACAGGTATGTTGCTTGAACACACATCTGAAGTTGCTGGGAGCCCGGGCCAAGCACGCCGGGCCTCGCTGTGGCATGGATGCACCATGTTTTTTCGGAGAATGGTTTCCATCGGTGGACTCTCCATATTTTATGGGTCATCTGTCATACATCGATATCAAATCTTGAGTCCCTGCAGCATGGCCCAGCACTGGATGGGATGGCTGGTCAAAAGTCGTCGGGGAGAGCTGTGGGGGCTCCAGACCCAGAGCGGCCAACTTCCCCCGACTTTTTCAGCAGCTTTGCATCGCTTCCCCAGTGATCCTCGCAGGAAGGCCTTGGAGAGCAGGTAAACCTAGAACAATAAGTGAGTCATACCTCATTCGGGGGTTTAAAGGCCTCAAAAAAATCGGAGCTATGATTGGGTTTACGATGTTTTTTTTTGAAGACAAAGTTGTTCCACCAGAAAAGATGGTGGCAAAAAACATGGTTCAAAATTACCCTGTCCATCCATGTGGAGAGGTGGTGGCAAAATACAAACATACCTTCGCCCACCCAAAACTGATTCACGGGAACACTCTGCAATTCTCATGATGCACAGTTCGGTCATGAATGCTTTGTCGAAAGCAGTGCCCCGGCCTTTGGTGTCCGCAGCTTTTGGATTTGGTGTCCAGGTCCAGGTGATGACAGTTCTGCAACCTGTGCACATCGATCCGAAGTTCTGTGTCTTCTTCTCCTCGGTTTTTATTGGTGAACCAGACTAGGCACACCAGGGCTGCGGAATGTGTGCATGTTCAAAGGGTTTGCTCGAACCACCACTTAGCTTACCCCCTTGAACGAAACAGATTTGGCTCAACTTGAATGCTTCGCACAATGGACCATTGAGCACCAGGTCAAAAATAAATACCAAAAAAACTCTGTTCAGAAGCTGTTTGGGTGAAGTAATGACCATGGCGAAGTCGTGAGCCAATGCGTGAAGTTGGGGGTGACTGTCGGGTGACCATCTGAATACTTGGGTCTGGAGATTTCATAAACAATTCTTCCAAGTAGCTATGTTTGCAGACATTGGCATGAATATTCCGGCCAACAGGCAGACCAAGTAAAATGCTGCAGGAGGATTTTTGCAACCCGTTTTGGGCCGCAGCCAGCTGGTTGTTGCTGGCAGCCAGGACTTCATATGCAGCTGGGCAAATCATCGACATAGCCGTTGTTCTCTCAAGGGCTGTCATGGTCGTTTCCTTGAAACATACCTCAAGAGTGTGGCTTGCAGTGAGATGGTCCCATGAGTACTCTGTTGTTGGAAGTGTGACCACATAAACACCGTTCTTCATTTTCAAGGTTCCGGATGTGTGTTGCATCTGAAAGGCGGATATGAGCTGGGAACCAGGTGAAAAGTATGGCACCTTGTCTACAAACATCATCATGTTAGGATTGGACCAAAGCAACCTCCTGAGGTGTCTTGGGAAATTGGCACTGGAATTGTCAAACTGAAAAGGCAAAAAACGCCAAGCAAATGGTGTAGCCACATGTAGAGATGTTTGGGCGGGCCATCAGCACCATCATAGTTCCTAAGCCAGGCTGCCACTGCGAGGATAACAATGGATTTTTGGATGGAACATGACTGGTCCAATCATGCAGTTTCTAGTGCCTGCCTGTCCTTGCACACAGCCAACATTGGACATTTGGACTTTCGAAGGCTGAATTTTGAAGTCAGAACTGCATCCAATAGTTCCCAAACAACATCCGCCCTGGATACATGACAGATTGGAATGTCAGAACTCCCAAGCAAAGTGTTTCAATCTGCTCCATGCCAAGCAACTCATTTTCACACACCATGACCTCCACCTCCCATTTCCGACCACAAGCTGTGGTTTCCTGGGTTTCACAATGGAGGAAAAAACAGAACGCAGGATGACAAGTCCGAGGGCAGCTGGAAGTGAATCCAAAGGCTAACTTCACCACCTGGGTTTGGGTCAAGGTTGTGTATCCAGAAGTTGGATACATCAAAATTTGGCTGGTTTTAGGATCATGTTCATCTGTGGATAGTGGATCCCTCGGCCGACAAAAAATACTGGCCATATTGAAGCCCCAGTCGAGCATCGATCGCTGGCTGCGCATCTTCAGGCGGATTGAGACTGATACAAAGATAGACCTGAGACCAAACCGGGCCAAGATGATTTTTCAATCAGTGCCAGCAGTAGCTCCTTCCAGGTTCTTCGATCTGGCGGTGATCTATTTGATGGTTTCAACCGTTTCAAAAACATTTGCCATTGCAAATCATAACGGCAATCATATCTTGAACATAAAAACCTTTCAAACCACTAATTAGTGAGTACTTACTGTTGCTAGTAGTATGTTTACATGTTCTGAAAAGATATCCTGAGGCCCCCAACACCATCTCTGTGCAGGACGCGGTGCACTTCCGAGGACATGCCTTGGAATATTTTTCTGGAGGACCACCAGCTATCTTTCAATGTGGAGCCGTTACGATTCTGATTTCCCAATCGCCAAACTTTCCACCATTCAATCTGCAACCACTTCACAGGCAGCACCGAGTTGCACCGGTTTTGGACTCCTCAAGGCAACTTGTCTTGGGCGTGATTTTCTAGCTTCCAGGATCGAGCAAACAGCTGCAACAATACCGTAATACCATCTGTCATCTGTCCAAGACTGGAAATTTGGAGTCTGGTTCGTACAGGAATGAATCTATGAATCTATATAGGTCATCCAAATGATAGTCAGTCCTCAACTTGTTGTGTGTCCTGGTGCCATGACTCTGTAGCGGTCAATCTAAAACTACCACTGTGATTAAAATGTGCCGAGCAGCAAATTTCTGTTGTGCTGCTTCCCGGCGAATGATGGGCGAATGATGTAAACGTAAAACTGGCCGCATGCTCTCAGTCTTCTGTTTGAGAGCACACGCTGTCTGCCACAGATCTAGGACCACGTGCAAGGCCAGAGCAGGCCAGACCTTCTGAAGCAACCGCTGAGGAAGAACAACAAGTACCATCAGCTCAGCACATCTTAAATTCTGCAACCCTCAAATCCATCAGTCTGGCTTAAAAGTTTGGAAAGTTTTGCTGATTGAAGGTCCCCAAGCTTATGTGTGCCCAGCTGCATCTCAGTTAACTGGGGCTCTTTGATTTCAACTTTTCAACTCAATGGCCTGCCTGCATCAATGGATCTGCATGCCTCCACGCTTGTTGGTGGAATATGGGAGCTTTAATCAATGAATTTCCAGACCTCACCCTGCTCACATGATCGGCACACGGGCGGAACTGCGGCACCCTTCAGGCTGATATTGTACATGGAATACGTGAAAGGCTGCTCGCAGCTCATGCATCGAGTTGTCGCGAGGCTCTCTTTCACCTTCTCCTTACACGAAGGGCACATAACTGCNGCAATGTTGCACCTCGGCAGTTCAATTGCCCATGCGTCCAAAAACTGTAGCGGCGCCGCTGGAAATCTTTGGGAAAACTCCTCCGCAAACATCTTGGCATAGGCTTGGGTCTTCACATCTGCCAAGGTCACCGATGAGACACTCTGGCTGGCATCTTTGTGTACCTCCCAGGGGAGGCAAAGGCCAAACGCCAACATAAAGAAACACCAAACGCATACCCACAAGAGATCATTAAAGCCCTATGATGATCACGGCTCAGAAACAAACCGCTCAACAATCCTCCAGGAGCTCAGGTACAACAACCAGGCTATCTGTGTCCAAGTGCCTATAATTTGAATTCTTCATTGCCACGCCTTCAGGACGAAGCGCATGATTCCGTCAGAGCTGGTGGCAGGAAAGGCATACCTCGCAAAGGTGGCACAGTTGAACATCAACCAACAGAGGAAAGATCATGTCCAACAGTTGTTGACAAGTCAGGTCAAAACTGTGAATCCTGACATTTGCCCATCCCCCACCTCATGCTACCGCTTGCAAAGGGCTCCTTTCGAATATGGAGCCTGTGGATCGTGCGGCTGGGGTTCGCGGCTGAGGTCACTGCGATGACATTGACAGCTGTCACCAGCACTTGGTCAACTGGCCAATTCTTGCAATCCTTCCAGCAAACATCCGCCTTCACTTCAAGGGAGAGAGTGGTTCCTGAACATCCGCTGCTCCTTGCCCCTGACTTGTTCGACATAGGTCGCGTCAAGGTCTTCGAGAGAGTCTCCTTGGTGCTGGAAAGAATGCACTGCACAAAGTCATCCGCAGTATTCTCCGGTCGAAGGTGCAGTGTCTGAAGAGTGGCTGGCGAAGATGCTTGGCGCAGGTCCGAGAAGACTTGGAAAGTTGTCCCAAGCAAAAAACAGATGTTCCATACATATTCCAACAGCACAAAATTGAGGTTCAATGCCACCGATTTTGCCATAATCCGGTCTGTCGTTCCCCACTGGTCAGCACCATCTGGGAAGTTGTCGTACTTTTGAATGTCTTTGATAGATGCCGCACGTGGATCCATTGCGTGGCTCAAAGCACCAATCACATCTTCGCAGACGTCCGCATCGCTCACAGAAACATCCTTATCAGCCCAGAGCCTAGACAAGAAAAACTCGACCTCCTTCACATCTTTGGTCAGCGGCAGGATCTCGAACGGTGTGCTATAATAGTGGTCTCTGTAGCCCACCACAGAGAAGCGGACATTGCCTCCGTGCCCCAACGAACCAACAATGCGCCTCTGGATCTCCACAATCTTCTTCTTAGCCGCTTGGATCTTGTCGCTCATCGAACCGGTGCAGTCCAAAACGAAGCAAGCATCCACGGATTTCACCACAGCTGCCCTCTGAGACGCCTCAGAAATCTCTGCCTCCAGCTTTTCTGAGGCCTTTCGCACCACGGAAGCTGCAGCTTTCACCACGTCCTTGTCACCAGTCAGGCTCTGCTGTCGTTGAGTGCGCAGGATGATCTCCTTCATCTGCTCCCAGGACAGGTCGCTGAGTTCCAGCTGCTCAGCCATGGTTGGTCCGGGTCTGCGGCCAGGTGCACCCAGCTCCCCGTGACAGTTGGCGTTAAAAACAGGCTTGAACCGGACAGAGGCATGCATGACTCATGTCTCGCACTGGACAAAGCTGCCATCAGTTCAATTCAAGACATGTTTCTTCTCGCTCACAATGTGCAAGATGCGAAATACACATATTCTCATCGTCTACCGGAGCGTTTGCAAATGAAAGTGATAGCACATCCCAACCATCGGAAATTCCCAGCTGAACGTGTACAAACATTGTTTCTTATGGCTAGAGTCGCATGAACTCGAAGGTCGCGAGACAACCTCCTTTTTTTGTCCAGATCTTCCCCTTCCAACCATCCACCCACCCAGCTGCCAGGCCGAGCTGCTGCTGGTGGCTTCTGCACAGATCCATGGCATCCTTGGGGCGGCCCCAAGGTGGGGGATGAAGGTGAAACCACCCAGGTTGGAAGGAACTGGAAGGAACGAGAAATATGAAAGGTGGATGAGATGATTGGATTACGATATCATGTCGGATCCAATGGTCGAAGATCTGTGGCTGCAGGCTTGCTCTACTCTTGTTTATACGCGGAGCCGCGATCCGGCCCAATTCTTGTCATTCCATCAGAAACAAATTCAAACTGTTCAAAGCATTCAGCAACTCCAAGCAAAATTTTCCCAAAGAGACAGTGCTTCCCCAGCCTTGGCTTCCTTCTCGTTTTTTTTTCGTTTTTTTTCGTTTTTTTTCTCCCGAACCCCGGAGATAGCATGCACCCCCTGGGAAAGCACGACGTGTCCGGGACCTGTAAAAACCAATACACAATGCAACGTTGCTTTCCCAATGGTACGTTGCCATCTCGGCCTTTTTCAAAAAAAAAAAGCGAAAAAAAAAAAGGAAAAAAAAGCATCACCTAGACCCCTGGCGCTGAGCCAACCCGTTCGTTCTCAGTCTGCCCGTTACCCCTGAGCCAGCACACTGGCGGACCCCAGCTCGTGATTTTCAGCACTCGCGTAGCCGTCCTTCCAGTCCCGAAATCGGACTTCTGATCATATAGGTCATGCATTTCATTGAGATGGCAACATGTTTGGGTGCGAGAACGTTAAATTGAAAGCATGCGACTACAGCCTTTCGAAATGGCGTTCGTGTTGCATTCGAGCGCACATTGAAATGTCATGCAACACGTTCATGTAAGGGTGGTACTCAAGGTATCGAATATCCCAGCTGTCAATGTGCCGAAAACAGTGAAGTCCCAACGGTGGAGTCTGATTCCGAGCTTCTATTCAGAGATACGTCTTTGCCAAGCCGGTCGACATTGCATTGCCTAGTGGGCTGCGGATCCCAAAAAATCCCAGGCAAGGGTGGAGTTATGTGGGATACAAACTCATAGCCTTGAGGGGACCAAAAGGATGGTGCGAAACAGCCATTTAGAAATTTGCAGAGCAATCCATCAATGTTGACTTCCCGACCTGCATGAACTGGCCATCAACAACCTCTTGGGTCTTGAGCTTTCAGCCAGCAATTTTCTTCCAAGTCGCAGTTTTTGCTGACATCTGCAGAAATCTTCCGGCCACCAGGCAGATGAGTTGTTTTGCATCCCATTGGATTTCATGAAGAAATCGTGGCCATAGCGAGCTGGTTGTTGCTGGCAGCTGGGCTGACATAGCGGTCGTTCTCTCCGTGGCTGCATCTTCATGGTCGCTTCCTTGAAACATACCTCAGGAGGGTGTGGCTCACGCTGATGATGGTCAAGAAAAGCCGTGTTCTTTCAATTTCAAGGTTGTCTTAGTATGTCTTGCACGTGAAATGTGGATTGGAACCAGAAATCATGCGAAAAGTCATTAGGGCATGTTCATGTCTACAAACACCATCAGCTTTGTAACTCAGAAAGTTGGCCATTTGAAGTCTCAACTTGCAACCAGCAAAGTGTTGCCAAGCAAAAGGTGTGGCGACATGTAGAGATGCTTAGGCGGGCCATCGTCGCCATCATAATTCCTGAGCCAGGCTGAAACTTTGTGCGTAGAATTTAGCATGGAATCATGCAATTTCTAGTGTCTACCTGTTCTTTGGAAATTTGGATGCCTAGAAGGTTGAAGTTTGAAGCCAGAACTGCATCCCCTGATTTAGGAAAAAACATGACAGGTCAAAGACTGGAATGGAAGAACTCATTGTGTTCCAGTCTGCTCCATGCCAAGCGGCTCGTTCTCACACACCATGACCTCCACCTCCCATTTCCGACCACAAGCTGTCGCTTCCTGGGTTTCACAATGGAAGGAAAAACAGAACGCAGATGACAAAGTCGCAAGTCTACTGGCGAAAGCAGCGGGAAGTGAATCCGAAGACTAAGTTCACCACATGGATTTGGGTTGCAGTTGAATATCGAGAAGTTGGGTACAGCAACATTGGCTGGTTTCTAAGCTCCTATCAAGCAACAATGTTCATCTGTGGACCCCAAGGCCGAAAACAAATCACCCATACCCACGCCCTGCCGAGTCATTCATCGAACTGAAGCACAAACCCAGCTCTCGGTCGAGCGTCGATCGCTGGCTGCGCATCTTCAGGTGGATTGAGACTAATACAAAGATAGACCTGAGACCAACCGGGCCAAAATGTCCAATGAATTTTCCTTCCGTGCAGATAACGTTTCCGTTTTAGGTTCTTCAAACTGGTCCCGTTGATTTTGGGATGTTCTCTATGTGATGGTTTCAACCTGTATCGAAAATATTGGGCATTGATGGTCATTGAGTCATTGTAGATCATCATCCCAGCCACAGGCTTGAGAATGTCAATATTTGAATGAAATCATGAACTAAGTATCTTTTTGGGATTTCCCAATCTCTCTCTGCCCGTTCAACGGGGACCTGCACCGCTGAGGCCCCGAACACCATCCCTGCGCAGGACGCGGTGCACTTCTGAAGACATGCCTGGGAGGATTTCTCCGAGGACCACGGGCCATCCAAGGGAAAAGATCCTACACTGAATTAGTTGGGACCCACGTTTTCAAAACTATTTCAAGAGCTTTGCTTCGAACTTCAAACAGTTGAGACAGAGTTGCTACGATTCTGATTTCCCAATCTCCCCACTTATTAAATCTCCACTTCTCCTTACAAACAGTACCAACCTGCGCCAGTTTTGGACTCTTCAAGGCAACTTGTCTTGTGCGCCATGGAACTTTGTGCTTCCAGGATTGAGTAAGCAGCAGCCGTGACATGAAATCCATTGAGTCTGCAAAGTCGTCTGTGACTCAAATTTTGGATTTCACTGCGCATACAGGAAAAAATCAGAGTCATCCAAGCAATCTTTCTCAAGCTCAACTGGTTGCGATACTGTGTCCTGGTCCCATGACTCTATAGCGGTCAATCTAAAACTTGTGTGAAATTTTAAAGTGCAAAAGAGCTAATTTCTGCTGTGCTCCATCTGGGCAAATGATGTAAAACTGCCTGCATGCTCTCAGTGTTCTGTTTGAGAGCAAACGCTGTCACCACGGTCTAGGACCACGTGCAAGGCCAGAGCAGGCAAGACCTTCTGAAATGCGAATGCAAAGAAAGAACAAAAACTACCCTCAGCTCAGTACATCTAGAATTTTGCAACCCTAAAACCCATCTCAACTTATATAATCTCAATTTCTTTGATTTCAACAACTCGAATTGCTGGGCTGCCTGCAGCAATGGATCTGCAACCTTCCACGCTTGTTCGTGGAACGTGCAAAGCTTTAATCAATGAATTTCCAGACCTCACCCTGTTCACATGATCGGCACACCAGCGGAACTGAAGCACCCTTCAGGCTGACATTGTACATGGAATACGTGAAAGGCTGCTCGCAGCTCATGCATCGAGTTGTCGCGAGGCTCTCTTTCACCTTCTCCTTACACGAAGGGCACATAACTGCNATTGTACATGGAATACGTGAAAGGCTGCTCGCAGCTCATGCATCGAGTTGTCGCGAGGCTCTCTTTCACCTTCTCCTTACACGAAGGGCACATAACTGCCTGGTACTCATCCATGAGGTCAAGGTAGTCCTGATTGCGCAGTGCAACAAACTCGCTGCAGTACTGACAAACAAGAGGTCCATGGGAAGAAAACCTGGATGAAAGCTCGCCGGAACGGCCAGAGACCACTGAAGCAGTGTCGGAATCAAGCCTGAATTGGATGGGTGATTCCTTCAGCTCCAAACTTCGGCATATGTCATTGCAGCAGTGCCCGGCGAAGAATTGATCCATGCCGTCCTTGCCCAGATTGCCACGGCTGAAGAAGTCGTGCTTGACACAATGGATCTGAGGATCAGTGAAGACCGCCGACCCAAAGCCTTGAAGATCCGTGACCATCATCTGCGCTCCTGAGTGACACCAAGAAAAGTGACAGAATGCCTCCGCCAGTTCTGCTTCTGCCGAAATGAAACCGTTGTTGCTGGTGTACTTTTGGAAGACTCCATCAACAAATGGTTCCAAGGTTGCATGTTTCGCAATGTTGCACCTCGGCAGTTCAATTGCCCATGCGTCCAAAAACTGTAGCGGCGCCGCTGGAAATCTTTGGGAAAACTCCTCCGCAAACATCTTGGCANGCAATGTTGCACCTCGGCAGTTCAATTGCCCATGCGTCCAAAAACTGTAGCGGCGCCGCTGGAAATCTTTGGGAAAACTCCTCCGCAAACATCTTGGCAAAGGCTTGGGTCTTCACATCTGCCATGGTCACCGATGAGACACTCTGGCTGGCATCTTTGTGTACCTCACATGAACACGGGGGCCAAACACAAAACTAATGAACCACCAAACACAGACCCGATGATTGAGGTAGCATTTTGCCAGGGTTTTAGTAAAATTCCACAGATGGTGGGTTTGCCCAGAAAAGGAGGATTGAACCGATTTTTTATGGCCAGCAAAGAATGGGAAACATGAGAATCAACAGGTGGACTTGGGGGCAACTTAAGTCACTTCCTATCCACATTAGGTACTGTGTAAAACCTGAAACTAGAGGTCCGCCTTTCACCTTGCGCTAGCGGCTTACCACAAAAGATCAATAAAGCTTCATGACTCATGACTTATGATGATCATGGATTAGAAATGAACCATCATTAGACAATACTCAAAGAGCTCGGCCACAACAACCAGGCTGTGTGTGTCCAAGTGGTACGTATGCAATGAGTCCCTTCAGTGCCACGCCTTCAGGACGAAGCGCGTGATTCCATCAGAGCTGGTGGCGGGAAAGGCATACCTTTGCAGGGGTGCCACAGTTGAACATCAACCAAAAAAGGTAAAAAAGGAAGAATCATCTCCAACATTCGTTGACAAGTCAGGTCAAAACTGTGAATCCTGACATTTACCAATTCCCAACCTCATGTTACCGCTGGCAAAAGGCTCCTTTCGAATATGGAGCCTGTGGATTGTGCGGCTGGGGCTCGTGTCCGAAGTCACTGCAATGACATTGACAGCTGTCACCAGCACTTGGTCAACTGGCCAATTCTTGCAATCTTTCCAGCAAACATCGGCCTTCACTTCAAGCGATAGCGTCGCTCCTGAAGAGCTGCTGCTTCTTGGCCCTGACTTGTTCGACATGGGTCGCGTCAACGTCTTCGAGAGAGTCTCCTTGGTGCTGGAGAGGATGCACTTCACGAAGCCATCCGCGGTATTGTTTGGTCGAAGGTGGAGTGTCTGAAGAGTGGTTGGTGAAGATGCTTGGCGCCGGGCTGAGAAGACTTGGAATGTTTTCCCAAGCAGTGGAAGACGACTTGAGGCCCAGTGATATTCCAACAGCACGAAGTTGAGGTTCGATGCCACCGATTTTGCCATAATCTGGTCCGTGGTTTCAAGTTGGTCTGCATCATATGGGAATTTGTCGTATCGGGTCTGAGAGCGAATGCTTTCTGCATTTGGATCCTTGAATCGCTTGCCATGTGGAGGCGCATTGCGTGGCTCAAAGCACCAATCACATCTTCGCAGACGTCCGCATCGCTCACAGAAACATCCTTATCAGCCCAGAGCCTAGACAAGAAAAACTCGACATCCTTCACATCTTTGGTCAGTGGCAGAATCTCGAACGGCTTGCTATAATGGCGGTCTCTGTAGCCCACCACAGAGAAGCGAACATTGCCTCCGTGCCCCAACGAACCAACAATGCAGCTCTGGATTTCGACAATCTTGTCCTTGGCTGCTTGGATCTTGTTTGTCATCGAAGCGGTGCAGTCCAAAACGAAGCAAGCATCCACGGATTTCACGACAACTGCCCTCTGGGATGCCTCAGAAATCTCCGCATCCAGCCTCTCCGATTTCTTTCGCACCACGGCAGCTGCGGCTTGCATCATGTCCTTTTGGCCACTGAGGCTTTGCTGTCTCTGGTTATGTCGGATGATCTCCTGCAACTCCTCCCGGGACAGTTTGCTGAGGTCCAGCTGCTCTGCCATGGTCGGTCCAGGGCTGCAGTCAGGTGCGCCGGGTGCCAAGGCTGGTTGGCGTTAAAAATAGGCTTGAACCGGACAGAAGCAATGCAGAACTCATGTCTCTCATTGGACAAAACTGCTATCACAAGTTCAAGACATGTGATTTTTTTCTCCATCGCAATCTACCGGAATCTTTGAGGTGAAACTCACAGCAAAACAACATCCAATTGTTTTTCCACATCTTCGCCCTTTCCCCCCAAAGCTAAGCGTTGCATCCAGCTGCCAGGCCGAGCTGCTGCTGGTGGCTTCTGCCCCGCGACACTTCAAGGCGTCCAGGGTGCTCTTGTCGAAGACCACGTCGAAGGACTCGTCCGCAAAGACCGACAGATCCATGGCATCCTCGGGGCAGCCCGGTGGTGAGGTAATGAGATCCATGTCTTCCAAAATTCATGTTCAATAGAAATTCCAAGGCTATTCAACGCATTATGTAAGGGCAGCTCCTGAATTTAAAAGCTTTCAACCTGCCAAAAACATGGAGGTCCCCAGTCCCCAATGGTGGACGATGCTGGTTCCCAGTTTCCGCCCAGAGATACGTCATGCCAGGCCGATCGACGTTGCGTTGCCTCCCACATGGGGCCAGGTAAGGGGTGCAGTTGTTATCTGGGACAAACTCATAACCTCCAGGGTCCAAAATAATGACGGACAACCGCGAAACCATGCATTACCCTGGACTTCCGGACCCCATGAATTAGCCCTCACCGAACGGACGGACTTCGCCCGGCTGTCCATCAAGCAGGCTGTGATAGTTGCAGAACAACTCTGGAAGGGACCATGGTTTGGCTAGGGAAAGCGAGCGCTCCCTTGAAAACAATCGAGAAGTCACCAATCTTTTCCGCCCTCGGCTTGCACCTCATCGTCTCCAAGACGGGCTCGACGATGTCTACCCCAGTGATGTCGTGGTATCCATCATCGTAGGCCTCCGTCATGAACTCCTTGGCGCTTGGATGTTTGGGGGGAGCTGGGCTCCAAGACAGGCCCGTTCTGATGGTGAAGCAAGCATCAAATGACGATATCTAATCAAGGCATACATGTAGAACTTCAACAAAAGATGATTTAGCAATTCCCAGAGGACCAAACAAAAATGAAAAAATGGCATGAACTGCACACAGCTGTGGAAGGGCAAGAAACCGCAACCTGTGAACGGAAACCTTCATAGGTGACATGAATAGTCTTCACCTTCATAGTTTTCTCAACTTCTCCCTCAAACATCTGTGCCCTTGTGTGGCATGCTTGGGTCCAAAAAGAAATTGAGCCTTGATCATCTCCAGGAGCTTCACTATGTTTGGGCACAGCCTTTATCCAAAGTTTGTGGGGATAAAGCCCCAAAATTGTGATTCTAACTCCTTTAAAGCTCCTTTAAAGACCCCATAAACCATCATGTATAGAACATGAACTTGCTAATTTCCGAAAACTCAAACCCATTGAAATGATTTGGATTAGCTGAGAACCGCCCACACTTTCTCCCATTCCTGTCAAGTTTCGGCGTCGCCACATCCCAGGTCTAACACCCGGCCGCCCGGCGGCAGGAAGCGGCGCCAGCCTGGAGACCGATCAGTTTTTACCAAGGGATCAGTGGAGATACCACCATTCTGAAGGAGCCAAACAGCAAAGTTTGTGGGAGTATTTCAAAAACTAAAGTGGTGAATGTGTTGAATGTTTAACTTACAATTGGACGACACCCAGCATGGGTGCAAAACTGGACAATGAGACAACCACCTTTGCTGGCGCCTTGAGCGCAGAAGTGGCCATATGACACTAGCCACTCCTCACCGGGACAGTGGTCAAATCCCAGAAACCACCATGAAAATCCTCAAGCCTTTGCTGAACGTACGGTTGGATTGACGCAGAAACCTGTTCAGAGCTGGAGGGGAAATCCCGCAAATTTCGAGGCTAACATCACAAGTTCCAGTGGACAAATCAACATATTTGACCACCATCCACCCAGCAGCTCCTGTGGGGCAAATTCGCGGCCGCGCTGCTGTGTGTAGACCTGACCACTTGCACCGCTTAACCCATCTTACACGTGTAGACAGTCTGACAGTCTGACAGGTACAAATATCGATACAGTACACATGCGATATCTGTAGAGCATCTGTAGATTCTTGCTGTGCACAAGTAGCAGCCTTGCGAAGAAAAGGGGATGAATGTGGCCGGTTAGGAAAAATGGCTTGGCCTCCGTCCAGAAGTTCACGTCTCCATAGTCGGGAAGCTCACACTCAGCAGCTGCCTCCTGCGTGGGGTTGACCCAAGGAAACATGGTGTTTTTGCTGGTCAAACCACTAAACATCTATCAAAAAATGGTGGTAAACAACCAACAAAGATCACAAACCACTCCCAATGACTTGAGCAGAAATGGATGGCATAAGCCATGAAAACTATTGAAGCAACTCCATATGTCCAACAGTCAGCGCCTCCTCCTCATCCTCACTTGGAGGTAGCCAATCATCATCCATATAGCCAGCCATAGCTCAGGAGATCGAAACCAGAAAAAAGGGGGAAGGTGGGGGATACTCGAACTTCATACATTATAAAGGCTTCAAAGCATGCAATTTGGGGAGGATGTCATCTTCAAACCATCCAAACCTCATGAGGTCATCTTTAAGTCTCCAAACCATCCAAGTTTCGAAAGTTTGGAGGAGGCCGCATTTTTCAGCCGATGCTCCTGTAGCGAGCCTGCTAAAAGAAAGCTGCGGTTGGGCAAGGAATTTGAGGAGTCCAGCAGTTTCCAGAAACGTCAGGAATTTTCCCCTCACCTGGAAAATATAGCCCTAATATGCCCTAATATGGAAACCCAACCACTAAAAATTGTTTTACTTGGTTCACCCCTGACTTTTCTTGGTGAAAAAAACACAAAAAATATGAAAGTCAATTGGGATCATCATCCAAATTTTCAAGAATCAACCAGACATATCCAATTTTTGCTGGTGACACCTCCCTCGACTTCGGGAACTCCCCTGGGTGCCATAGCAGCAACGCTTCGCGCAGCATGGGGCTTCGCAAGGCAGCAGTCTAGCGATGTCATTTCAAAAAAAATGGGGATTCAACCAGCAGAATCGGGGATTTGATTCAAAAATCCATGATATTCACAGGAAACAAACGGTTTTGACTCAGCAAGGATGGGGGTTCCTGCAGGTGTTCCGCTATACTACTGGGAAGCACATCTGGATAACATGACAGACCTTTGGTAGTGGCAAGAACGAAGGGTGCAAAGAATGTCTGTCGGTACCCGCAGATCATCAGCTCGCTTGGCTCAAATTGGTCGAAATTGGGGTGCCTTTGAAGAACAATGCTGATGGGCTGGCCATTGGGTGGCCTTTGATTGTTGACTTCAACATGTAAAATCGTATGACTTTGGCTTGTCTAAAAATAGGGCACTTGCCCATGCCTCATTGAGTGCTTGCGCGGCAGCAACCAAAGAACTCACGGGGCCCAAAGTACCTGGCGCGAGTTGATTCCCCAGTTGGGTGATGTGAAGTCTGACATTTCAACACCCCTGAGAAATCCAGGCTGAAAGTATCAAGATGCGACAACATTAAAAAGGAGTGCCGGAGTGTGTGTATGCTTTCGTAACCACACTGCGGAATGGCGCACCAAGCACGAAAACAGGAAACAAAGCAACTCAACGCCCCACGCTCAATTGAATGGCTGCAGCCGCACCTTTCTGATCTTTGTCAGACCTTGGTGGCTTGTGGGGCAGAAGTTGTTCCTTATTATCGCACTCTCAACACAGTAATCTCTCTGCGAACCCAGCAGAGTGGCTTCAATCAGTAAATCTGGCACCCCCTGTAATCCATCTTTGCAACCCAGGAACTTCTCATTTCGGACCACCTCGGGGCAGGTGCACATCGGGATTCCAGGTTTTTCATCAATGAACCGCTCAAGACCTGGTATCATACGGAAACTTCACATGGAACCCCCCATGTTACCAAGGCAACGTGCGAGGGATCATGAAACTGTGCAGTTTGAAGGAGATACAGGATACATAGCCCGCTGAAACCCATACCCACGATAATACACACAACACCCCAGGATTCTCCTGGCAGCCCTTGCAGCCAAGCTGCCCGCAGCACCCTCTTCCGCAGTTCAGAGGTGAGACCCGAAGCCGAACTGATGGACAAGCTGGGGCTGGATCCAGGATGGAATAAAATACGGATTGGTCTGAGAACTTGTGGCCAAATAGAATCTGGGTCAGTCTTCTTTGTTGGCCAATATAGATTCATGATAATTCATGTTGGCAACTCTTGGATTGAAGATGTGAATAATACTTCATAGTTGACTACTTGAAGTATGCAACGCAAAGAAGTTGATAGCTGCTCACAAGAAGCGCCACGTTAACAGCTTTGCTTCTTCGCTAGAGGTGCATTCTTATGAGTGGTTGCCTCACTCTCTGTTCCAAACCTCCAACATGGTCTTGTAAAGTGAAAGAAAGATCATAGTGATAGTGGTTGTTTTCTCTTGATGGACTTTCCAAGATCATCCATGATGACATTTCGAAGATCACTGTGGTCTCTCTGCCTCTGAAGATTCAATGCCAACGCAGCTCCGTGCACAGTGAGGAGTTGCTCCAGCGACTCAGCTGAGGATTGCTGAGGCAGTGATCTGGGTTTCTCCACGAAATGGCAGCATTTAACCAACCCAAAGTGGTATTTAAACCAGCTAAAATGGTGATAAAACCATCAAACATCGGGATTTAGCCAATCAGGAATGGAATGGGTTTGTCCAAACATTTCGGTATACTCCACTGGTTAATCATCACTAAATGAGATATCGCCCATTTTCAGACAGACCCATCTGGTGTCCCGACATGGTAAAAAACTGGAGGAGTCTGTTTGATACCATTAAGTTATTCGTTCTTCACTGCTGGGCACCCCTCTGCTTAACAAAGGACCTGTGAGAAAAAGGACATCGATGATGGAGATGCTGAAACTGATAGGATAGAGTTACAACGTGCGCTTTCGTGCCGCAAACGCCTGAAAAGTGCTATGATGTGGTGCTATGAAGTAGGATGTACCAGCCAATGCACATGACGAGAGAGCCAATCCAACAGTCAAAACAGGTCAGGTTCTTCATAGTCATCTACATGCCATCTATATGTCTTTCTAGTTGACCTTCCAATAGCTTACAAAACACCGAGCACTTCATACCTTTCATCAGCAGGTGACTCCCAGCCATGACGACTCACCCTGAGCTCCCCGTCCAGCAGTTTGGCTCCAGCAGCCAAGCGCTGGAGGCCCTTGCAGGAAAAGTTGGAGGAAACCCATGCAAAATGTGGTGTTGAACATGTATTATGACCATACCATCTAAACAATAAACGAAACAATACAAACAACATCTCTTGGGGCTCTAGCAGTTCGCCGCACAATTTTCCACTACAACCAATCACCAGAAATAACCTACTCGATGTCCTGATTCTAGGGGATCCGATGGGCGCTGCACGATCTCAATGTAGCACCCAGCAAATGGCCTAAAATCCCTTTGTCAAACACGGGTGTGTCCAAACATGGTGGATTAACCCCACATTTATATCATTTGTTTGTGGGGAATATGATGACATCAGTATTTTGCTATTCCAATTGCCATACTTTTTGGGGCTTCCAAAGGAATCACCCAGGCATTGCCATGCAGAGCCTCTTTGGCAAAGATCATCAGGATAGAGTCCTGTGCGGGTGTCTCATCATCATTCTTAAGTCAGCACAGAAACCACGGGAACGCTGTTCTTTCAGCATACAAACCTCATTTACTTGTCCTATAAAGAACCATTTGGGGTATCATTGGAAACACCATTCGGGGGTATTGGAAAGAATACCCTGTCCGGTCTTTGGGTTTACAACATTCATGCCATCTTGCTGACGATACCCACCCCAACAAAGCTTCTGACAGGAATGAATCCCAGGCCACCACATTGGGCCTGCTCCAACCATGCTAGAACTGCTATCCCATCAACCAACAATCATCAATATCATCAATATCATCAATAGTTCCATAATATCCCCATAGTATCCCCAGAGCATCGCCATGTTGAGAGAGAGAGAGAGAGAAAAAAAAAAATGATGATTAGCCAGTGGCAATATCCCATTATATATCATTAACATCATTCGCATCATTGATATCATGAACATCATTACTATCATTAATATCTCAATTTTTCGTTAGCTATCTCCTGATTTTCAGACACACCCATCTCATGGTACCTTAAACCATCCGTCGGCCATGCCTTTGGCATGGGATGCCAGCCACTGTGAGCCAAGGCTGCGATGCATTTGCAGAGCTCCTGGATCATAGTGATGGTGCTGCAGAAATCAGGGTTTATAAGCAAAATCATACTTAATCATGGGGATATCATAGGGGATAATCCACTGGCTAATCATTATTTTCCCTTCGACGTCCTGGAACTACACTAAGATCAACTGAACGAAGCTCCGCTGTGAATGGAAGCAGATTGGAAATACCTAGCTACTGGAATTAATTACAAATTATTTGTACGAATTGTCCTCAAGCTTGTCAAGAGGCAGTTTGAATTAGCTTTGACCGGTTTCACTATGGCATTCCAAGTGCAACTGGTCAGAAGCCCTTGCAGGCATGCAGGCTGTGTCGCTTTCTGTCATTTCATGTTTTTTGGTTTTTGGGATTTGTTCTTTTCTTTTTGCCAGGTTCGATTTTTGTAGTTGTGCCATAGAACATCTCTTGTTTCGTCTAGAAAGATGGCATCCTCAGCCAATACCGGCCCTTGGTATGAGCCAGCCAGGCTAAGGGGATATTTTAGTTTTGGAGTCTGCTTCGGTTTTATGTGTTGGGATGTCAATATCAATACTCATTAAGGATCTGAACGGTTTTTTTGTGATTCGGCAATACCACACATCTACTTACCCATTGTTTCTGCAAGCCCGCTCGTAGTATTTTGGCAATGGGGTTGCTACAACTTTTTCAGCAGGGATCATGAACCAACATTGGATTCTAGGTAGCAACGGCGCTAGTAAACGCAGAAACTTCCTGGCCAAGGGTTTTATGCGGGGATAGCCAACAAGGGTAGATAGATGGGGACTGCCATACTTGTCGATGAGATGCCAGTTTAACTGGTGTAGCTAAACCTGTGGTGTTTTGAAATGAAACGAGTGGCTCAACCCACTGGGTGGTGGGATTCACATCATCATTTTCCCTCTTGAAATGGTGATATTATGAGGATATTATGGGGATGTTATGGGGATATTGTGGGATATCATGGAGATTCATGGGGATATCATGGGGATTGAGAAATGCGGATAGATAACCAACAGTATGACATGGGGATATCCCAAGAGATGGCAGTTTCGATATTGTTTTTGGAATATCTGGGTAAGTGAGGCGAACATATCCTAATCTATCAGTCTCAATTCAAGATTATGGGGTAAACCCACAATTAAATTGAATGGATATGATACATTCGATTTGAGTTGGTAGCTGCCTAAACAAGCCATTGTACAAGTCTCAAATGGCAATTGTTTGTTCCACGTATTGCCTGTTATCGCTGATATGCCCCTTGGATTGCGGCTGAAATCCCAGTTTGTGTGGGCAGATCTCAAAAAATCTCTTGCGGTTGCCAAGAGACACAAGGGACGCACAAGGCACTGAGGGAGCAAACTCTCACAAACCGAAAGGCTGGAAATATGGATCTGACGGAGATCTCCAATGAAGTACAACAGCAATGATAGAACCATTTGAAAGTGCTTTTGATCGTTCAATACGCAGTGCCCACTTGGAACTCCCTCTGCAACAGAAAGTAGCAGTGCCTGCAGATTGATCTTCCACACCAAGCCATCCTTCGCCTGTGCGGTGCTGCAAAGTTGTTTTTTTTTTTCCAAAGGCCAGCATTCAACTGGAGTCTCTCTTCCAAATAGATCTTAATGTCTGGCTTTCTTCTGCAAACTGTGGGACTCAAGTTGGAGATCTAGGCTTCCCTCAGAACCGGAAAAACTGCCACTGGTGGTTTCCTCCGCAAAACGCGCAGAGACAAACTGCTTCAGACGACGGAGCACTGCTTTGGCCCGCACCACCGACGCTGCCAAACGCATGGAGGGGCGCGAACGAATGCCCTCGGTGAAGGTGAGGATCGTGGCTGGAACAACTGAAATATGATATTTGGATCAATTTGGATCTTCAATGGATTGGTTGAAGGGAAAATTTAGAGGAAACCATGGATATTCCCATCAAATATAGGGGTTTCCTGTAAATTTTCCCTTAAACCAATCCAGTGAGATCTGTCTGAAAATGGTGTATAATGTTGGTAAAACACTACTAAACCATCCCACCTTTCACCATAAATAGATGGTATAAACCATTCCCAAATAGGTGGTTTATGGCATCTGGCATTGTTTTACCGGCAGATTTTCCAGTCGCCTCCGAAAAAACTGCTTGGATTTCCCAACACACAGCACTCGCAGCATGGCGGCTCTGGCTTCACCGGAGGTTTCCTGCTCAGGGAACAACTGCACGAAAATAGCTGTAAAATCACATCCAATTTCCAATGAAATCAACCAGAAATTCATCCAAATTCTAAAGATCAACTTGAATTGGTTCAAAAGTGGAACCAATATCCAACGACAACCAAATTGAACACTTGTAACACGCTGATCAAGGTATCAAGGCATTAGGCACACCACGACCCATCGGGGCAAGCGTACCTCCTTACTGAGCTCCTGATGCGGCACATGATCATCTCATCCCAGCAACTCCAGTTTTGACCATGCTACAATTGGTGGCAGAAGCCTCAGCATTTTCATGTGTGTTCAGTTCTTTTCCCTTTAATCATCTGGCAACTTTTTTGGATCAACACAGGTGGAAGTGTACAATCTCAATAGGTGGTTTACTGGGTTCCTAATATTTCATTGCATAAGAACAGCACCTGGTTTCGATGTTGTAATACTTTTTTTTATTCAGTGATCTTATTTTTTTATTATTTCAGCATCAACCGAACAGAACCTACTATTTTTTGCCAGTGTACTTACTCAAACAACTTTAGCAAGCGTAAATCACCATTTTCTATCATTTTCTGATACATTCCCTCGAACTAACATTGGCTAAACTTTGGCTACTTTCAGGGCCTATGTTTTTGGGGGGAGCGGTAAGTCACCCACATCTCCTGCTGCAGGGCTTTGGCTTCGATCTCCTGTGGCACCACTTCACCTGACGGTTTCAGCATCAAACTTTGGTGCATGTGAATTTAGAGACCACAAAAAGGAAAGGAGAGATGATCCAATAATTCTGACAATTTGATATCCAAGCATCCAACATATATGGTGATTTTACATGAGATATAATAGTCCATGGCTCCAAAGACCAAAGATTGTGGATGCAGGCGTTGCATCGGCCAAAAAGTGGGATGAGTATGTCATCCCACCCAGTTCCAATTCCAGTTCTATGAGGCCGGAGAGGCTCAACTAACCCAGAACCCAAATGACCTCGCCTGCTAAACGCCACTGTGGCGCCTCCTTGGGCCAAATTTCCAGCCTCAATTGCATGGAAAAAGGCCGGGAATCATGGAAAGTATGTATCAATATCCAATGTCAGTAGAGTTTTGATATCAATATCCGACATCTTTAGTCCATGTCAATCAGAGACCAGGTATGAAACATCCAAAGAAGATCAAACCAGCCACCCGAGCTCACTAGGACTTGAGATTAAGGCCAACTCCAGTGGCGACTGCGTCAATGCGGCAACTGCCAAATTGGTTTGTGCGAAAATGGAGTACCCGCAATTCCAAGCCATTATCATTATGTTTCCCACCAAGAGGACCATACGTTGGCGGAAAATCCTGTGTTGTTGGATAAATCCACATACTCCCATGTTGTTGGATATATCCCAGTAAAATGTGGGTCGAACGCTTGGGTCCCCGACGCCATGGAGGAAAGTCCGTGCAAACGCTCAGAGTGGGAGCCCTCGGATGCGGGGAACGGGGCCAAAGTGCTTGGCCCCCATATTGGATGATTTGAGACTCCAAAATCATCAAAATTGTGGTTCATCTGCATGCTCCATGATAAGAAAATTGCTCTTCTTAAGAGTCACAAATGACTCGCCATTAGAGGCACTGAAATCCCCCGAAGAAACCCTCAGAATGGCTAGAGATTTCGGGTTTATCCAAACATTGGAACTTTACCCCAAGACATGGCCATTCAACGGGAAAAAGCATGTTCCAAACTTCAGTGATGCATAAGCCATGATTTTCCAAACCGCAGTTTTCCATTTGGATCATAGTTTTCCCGCTCCAGCTGGCCATCTCACCCAGGCCTCAAGCTGTCGCATGACCTCTGCCTTGGGGACTGCTGGTCGAAGGTCAAACCCGGTTACTTTGAATATCTACATATCCTGTCATATCCTATATATCTATGTTATCTATCTTATCTCTGTATACACATCTAAGTTTCTGACTACATTTGCAGATTTTCGTTAATGGGCGCTTCATGAAAGATACTGTAGTTAATGACTGAGTGATAGACAATGGAATGTTTAGTTAGTGGATGCAGTGGATGTGTCCCATTATGACCCCAAAATGAATTGGTTCAAGGCATGGTTTATCACTGGGTTTACTTCGTTAAAGGATGTCTCATTAAACTGTAAAGATTTAACATCCTTCAACATCTCCAGGATCTTACTTTCATGGATGTTTCATAGTCCAGCTTGGTTGAATAAGTTAGGTGTTGCTGTCCCCCCGAAAAAATGGGTGATTCACGTGAAGGAAGCCCCTCTGTTCCATCACCC
The DNA here is from genome assembly GCA_003297045.1 of Symbiodinium sp. clade C Y103. Lineage (NCBI taxonomy): Eukaryota > Dinophyceae > Suessiales > Symbiodiniaceae > Cladocopium > Cladocopium sp. clade C. The sequence goes on along the minus strand of BGPT01003112.1, from coordinate 25,110 downwards.
GAAAACTGTCATCTATGACAGCCATACAGTCCATATATGTCATATGTTTAGACTCAGTCATCCTTCATTTTGGTCCAAGAGTGCGAGGTCACCCATGAAATCATCCTGGGTTTCGGAAGCAAGAAGGACATAGGGATTTTTGGGAAATCTAAAGGCAAAAGTACTTTGACAAAAAATATGCACAGCAAACGGACAAATATCCACTTTCACATTTGTGTATGGTTTAGACTCGAGCACCACGAAACTGTTAGATGACAAACAACGGTCCGAAACATATGCCGTGGGTCCAAAAAATTCTACCCATAACCACATCACAACCTTGAAACCGTGGGTCATTGAGTTTCCCGACCACATCTTGCCGTGCGCTGCGGGCATACTCCAAATAGGGCACCGTTCTGGCTGTGGTCACCCGCAGATCGCTGGTAGCAATGGTGAAATGGTTTGGAAACGAAGAGATCAGCAACAAGAATGAAGGATGAGCAAGAAATTTAGTAAGCACCCCAATGAAATGGTCAATTTAACTGTGAATGGACAGTAGCAGCCAACAAGGTGGGTGGATAATGACCAGCCTCAGAGGTCCCCAATGTTTGGACATAAAAAACCTGACCCTGCTCATCTTGGTACGCCAAAATCGGGTAAAACTTCTGCTCAATTTGAAATCGGTATGGCTCAAAATCATGCACCACTATCTTGACCAAGCATGAGGAGTGCCCATTGGCCCCCATTTTGATGCCGGAGGGGGTTGTTTCAAACCAGGGTTACCCAACAAATCCCCAGATTCATAATTGTCCCTCTTCAAATTGCAATTTTGGGGGGGTTGATCCCCGATTTTTCAGAGAAACCCACGGAACTTTTGCCTCAAATCATCTTCCAGGAATGACCCGACCCCAGTTTTCATCGCCTGACAGCCTCGCTGGCTGTAGAACTCAGACCTCAGATGCGAAACATGTGTTTACCAAGATGAATAGGGGGTTCAGAAAGCAAACATGGGGACTTTACACGACATGAACAGCTAAACAAACCTAAGAACCTTGCAAATTGATACTTAGTGCCAGATTGAAGAGTTTTCACCAATGCAGAGTAAAGAACATGAGGATATCACTCACCAACAATGCCTGGGATTTCACGGCGGATCAAATGGAACACTAGTTGACGATCAGCAAGTACGGCAATACCAGGGTTCTGGCTACTACTGATCATGTTTTGCATCTCCCAAGATCTTCACATCAGTTGCAAATATAGTTCTTCTATGTTCTTCTGCTCCTATCCTATAGACCAGGGCAAAATCAGATTTTCACCACGATTTTGTTCGACCTCAACGTCTGAGCAGGCAGCATCGCGCAAGCTTTGGCCGCGATGCCACCTTCACCCGGAGCCTTGGTGGCACGTGGGGCATGGCATTGATCCTTGAAAATCATACCATGCGGCCTTGGATTACCACTTGGTACTAGAGGGGGACTTAACTACAACGGGGACGTGTATGATCAAAGGGATACATAGATCAATCATCTGGTGAACCCCAAACCACAAAACCTCTCGGTATGAACTAACCCCCAAGTAAAGGTCTATTGGGTTTACCACAACAGCAAAAACTCCTACCTGATTGTGTCCAAGAGTGGAGGACCAAAATAGGATTGTCTCAACATCTAGAGCTCCACTTCATCCCACTGTCAATCATCATCCCCTCAAACGGCAAAGCATGACAGGTATTCTTTACTTTGAGACAAACCCACATGTTTTCCCTCAACGAGTGGATGATGGAACCATGGACGTAATACTTCGGCCGTGAATCCCCCTGGGCACACAGACATCTCCGTATCTAGCTGCACGGCTTGCAATGATTGCACCGGAGGAATGTGTCACAGTTGCAGGATTGCAGCAAATTGCTAATTCACTTGCAAAGCAACTACGATATTGAAATATCCCGTTGGCATTCTACAAATTAAATGGAGGGACATTCAAAACCCAAAAAATGAAGTGGTTTTGGATATACTCATGTGCAAAGTTGGGCGCGTGTGTGCCAACTTTGCCTTTTCAATTTGGGGTTTCTCAACGGATATTGATCTCGCGCTTATGTCAAACATGTAAGTAAACTGACAAAAACTGCAATACATCTAAACTTGGCGTGACCCCAGTGCCCTATTGTTTTGCACTTGGTTGCCCCTATGCTTTTCAACACGTATGGGTGGTGAAGGTGTGATAGGAATTCGGTGAAAAGATATGGAAAGATGACAAGCAACAAAAAATGGGGAATTGCTGTAGAGTTGGCATCTTTGGAATCACTGTTGCAGTTCTTGCACTTGATGCTGGCTGATCCCATCGTCCATGATTGTGAGTCCTCTGTCGTCTGCTGCCCCCAAGAGGTGGCCAGGGAAAGCTCCCAAAACCTGTTCCAAGACCTCATAGTGTGTTAAACACGTTAAGAGGCTCTGTCTGTGTCATGGCTCAGCGCAATGAGGAAAGACTTTTTCAGCAGCAATCCGAACAGCAAGTGAACGTTCATCACGAGTGCATCAGCGCATACTCAGCCGTTGTGGCATCAGAAAGGCTACAGGGCCAACAAAGCAGCGAAGCAATTTCTTGTATGTCAGTTGCTTGATCTTTTGCGTGCTTTGACCCAACCAATTGAAGATGGAAGCAACTACCATGGATGCTCGCATTCGTCAACTAGCTCCGTCAATGCTCATTGAACTGCTGGAGGAAGGCAAACACAGCTGTGGTCACCTTGACAGCCAAGCATAAGAAAATCAGATAGATGAGAATTTCACAAGGAAGTGACGGTTTCTCGGCCTCAACCTGCTGTGGATTTCTGTCAGGGTGCCACTTCTTCTCCAACAGCCTGGAATTCCTCCAAACAGCAAAAAGTCTCTCCATAAAAATTCGGGCGATAAAACAGCACGGCGAACCCCTTGTCCTTGTCCATGCGTCATGCTTGATGCTCAACATTTCCTGGTAGGTCTTCGGGGTGAGAAGGAGATTTCATGCGTTTGCCGAATTGAAGTGCTTCTTGGTTGGTTTGCTTCTTGGATGCACCCGAGTGCGCGGCCTGTGCAAGCACCACATCGCCGTCCTGTGTGCCAAATGGATACAGAGCGAAGCACCTTCGATATTAGTATTATCATGAAGTATGGGGACGGGCAAAGGCTTGACCCCTCATGGCCTTGGTTTTCATACAAATTTTGATAGTAAATCAATGTTCATCCCCTCATTCTGATCATCCACCGCTTCTTGACCCACCTCCATCCCACCAACAACTTCAAGGCGATAAAAACTGCCAAATCACAACCCAGATAACCGGGTACCCGGACGTCCCATGATGACTGCATTCTGCTTGCCATCAGATTCCACTGCAGTGGTCACCTTGGTCCATCTTTCCAGCTCATGAGTGCAAAAAACGGCAGAAGTGGGATTTGCAAAATCATCGCCCCAGCGGCCCACCGTGGCCAGCCTCGATCCAAGGCTGTCAAGGCTTGCTGTCGCAAGGGGATCAGTTCTCCTAGCGTCGCCTTCCATTGCATCCCCCGGCCGAAGCTGCTGATCATCGCCTGACCAACGAGGATGATCCAAGTTCATCTACTCCCTTTGAAAAGGCTTTTTGTGTGGTACCATAGATGATTACAATTGAAAAGGGCTCACAAATTGCTGTAATACCGGTTTTGTTAAGATTTCTGGAAGCGTTTGAACCGATGATGGGCCGAGGTGTACTTGGCAGGACAAAAGAATCAGAACAGACCCGATCGAGTCGTTGCAGAACTTGAAAACACACATCAAGTGGCTCAAGCCAGTTTCCAGTCGACCTAAGATTCTAAGATCTGCAGTATCAATTGAGCAAAGATCTCTAGAGGATTCAAAGCCGAAGAACCTGCGAGGACCTCATTTGAACTGCAAATCTCTAAGTACAGCATTTCTTGTGTACCACAGTTGCGAACGGTGCTACAGTGAAAGTCACAAGTGCCTTGTGTGTGATGACATCAGCTTCCACTTCTTGGTGCTTCATGACAACCATGAGCTCCATGCTTTGTTCCCATGGCTCCTGTGGACCACCAGTCACCGTTGACAAAATCAGCCACTCAGAGCGGCATGAGACCAACTGTTGCATTAATGATGCTCCAAATTCAGGGGACATGCTCCGGAATTTGGTACAAGTACATGTTGTTTTGGGGTGATACCAGGCAACTCAGAGCTGCTCTTTGGGAACAGCACAGTAGTGCGCATTCCTTCAGCCAGTGATTTACATCTGCTTCCTTTGAACAGGAGAAAGTCATGAGTCATTAGCCATACCAGAAAGTTCCCGTTTACTTTTTGCAGTCCGTTACTGCTCCTGTTTCTAGCATCTATTCCGAAGCTATCCACGAAGAAGGTGGATCGTAAAAGATTTCTTTGACTAGTCACTATTCCCAGGTCAACGCCTTTGTCAAAAGTACATCAAACACACAGTGACTCTTGATCGACTAGACTAAATATTCATTATTGAAGGGCTTGAAACGTCACCATGTTCACGCAGATGCGTTCACTATGCGCAAACAATCCAATCAACGAAGCGTCCAAAACTTGGCGACCCAAAACAGTTTGCTACAAAATATAATTCCTAAGTAATCCCAAAGTCAATCAGTGACATCATCATCTTTGAACGTGTCAATCTTTGTCAAAATTATGTTGCTTCCAAAACTGGATGTCTAGGACTGAAAGACTGAAATGACCACTGATCAGATCGCAGACTGAAACCATCCCTGAATCCCGTGGCGCACAACTAGGTCAGTAAGGCGTCAGTAAGTCCCCCAATGCCGTGGTTCTCCTCCCCCATGGCGCTGTTCAAACAGGATAGGCTCCGCCACTTGCGTGGGAGCTTTGACAGCAACAAAAACGTCCTGCACGTTTTTGATGGCTATCCATTTATGGAATCCCTTTTTGAGGGTTACACCGGTTACACCGGTTACACCCAGAACTAAGATGAATTTTGTGCCAAAATTCCCGGCTTTGTTAGCTTTTTGCATGACGTTCATGCAAAGTGATGGTCCAATGCTCTTGTGCATTATCCCTTGAATCCTTTATAGCAATCAACATCCAACGCATTTGAAGCTTCACGGATTCAAGCTCACCATCTGGGACAGGCGGCTGCAAATAGACCAGTCATGGTGGTTTACCGAGATCTCCTCTTCCAGTCATCGCGACAGTTGGTCAAAGCTGCCTCGTACCTTGCAGGCAACTTGGTCGCCAGTCCAGGACTGGAAATGGAATGGAGGACTGTGAATCGCCAGGACAGTGGACAGGAAAAGCACACACCTCTGATGAGATGTCCTTTTACGTCAATGAAGCAAAGGACCGGCTAAATGCGAAAAATCGGGGGAACCATCAAGACGAATAGAAGGCACGGGAAGTTTCATTGCACTGTTCCATGAACTTTAATGTTAAGAGTCAATCAAGTTTTTTAAAGCGATTCACACTGGAAAACCAAGCCCTTGCATCAGCCACCCTAGGTCACGTAGTGCCATCCACGCAGGATGACACAACCGCCTCCTGTTGTCCACGGGTTGTCATCCAGAAACAGGATTTTGCAAGACTGGTCAGCCAATGTGAAGAAAAATGGCCTGACTGGGTTTCCCTTGCAGTGCTGATATTAGTGCCGCTGTTCTTCAGCTGAAATGGGATCCACTGGCCATCCGTAGAAGCAAAGAAACAGCCCTAGTCAAATGCACGGCGATTGAAACTTGGGTCGGTAAATCCATACACTTTAGCCCAAGATGAAGGATATGCAACCCATTTTTGACAAGGTTTATGGATGGTGAACCCATCTTTTTCGAGGGAACCCAGCGGATCCTGCAATAGCTGCAAAGAGCCTCGCCAGAACTTCTGCCTGACACGCTGGTGATGTGGGCATTACATGTAACTACTCTACATGTAGGGCTGCAGCGCCAACGGCAATGACCATAAGTAACACAAGTATTCTTCCACGCTGACACCAACAGTGGAGCATTCTTGGTCTAATGTATGTCCATCACGTAGCCTTGAAACGAAACTGCATCCACCCTGACATCATCCATGAAACCGTCCCGTACTCTCCGCACAATACAAGATCATCACCAAATCACGTCCAAACAAAATTGCATTCCATTTAACTGCAACGAACCGGCGCTCATGAGCCAAAAGCGTTGCTGCTACAATCAGCCCCTTGCAAAACGACTCGTGAGGCATCTGTAATAATGCCCCAAGATCAAACCCTGCAAAGGAAGGCACACGGCATACCTGATAATGCCCTAGAGTCGTCTTGAAGACCAAGAAGATTCAGGGTTGCTGCAATAAACTGGCAAGCTTCCACAAACCTTGCTAAGGAAAGAGCAAGTCCAGCTAGCTGAAACTAGTTTTCGTGACATATCTTGAAAAAAAAACTGAACTATAACTCAAGATGAATCTGTGGAAGTGGGGACAGCCGGACGGTTCCCATGCTCTGCACAAACTCACAAACTGCCAAACTACCCTCTACTCCAGGATGCTTGCATACTAACAGCTTTGCACTACACTCCCTGGGAGCCACTCGCCACAAAGTTGGATGACGAGATGCTTCTCATATGATGACACGCAAATGTTGTAGGAAACCACGTCAATTTGCCTTGGTTTCTGCAGCCTACCAGCTGATTTGCAGGCTTGCAGGTCACGACTAGCTCTCCAACGACATTGGACCGACATTACAACTTGATTCTTGTTGTCAACTCTGTATATATGTCGTTGAATCACGCCAAAAAACGGGAACCGGTTTGACCCGTTGCAGCCCCTGGAAATCTTCAACGGCCATGGTGGATGCAGCCTTGCGGCACGTGATCGCTGCGCAGGGCCCGCAACATCTTGGGAACCAGCCATTGTCGCCCAGCTTCCACGGCAGCGGCCATGGCGCTGTTGCCCAAGATGCTGGTGGTCATGGGGAAGGCAAGGCACTGCTGCCATTGTAAGACCCTCCTTGGAATCCGCAGGAAAAAAACGTGGGAGTTGTGTCCGGAGACTTGAAAACCATTGGAACCCACAAAAATGTAAACGTTCATCTTCCTGGGTGATTGCAGGGCTCCCAAATTTTCCAGAGCAGTAGACCTTTCAAACCTATCTATTCATTAAGAACAGATCACAAAGAGCTTGGGCAACCCACCTTTGCAATCAATCATGGAAGGAGTATACCATGGAGCAATCCCCAAAATGGCTATATATATATAATCCAATTCATGCAACTCATGATATGTATTGAATTCCCCTGTAAACGCCCCCAGTCTCCTGCAGCTTGTAAGCACACTCTGGACTGCAATCGCATCGACCTCCACTCCAGACTCTTGCAGCCAGAGCCAATGCGCCAAAGATTGGACCCATGAGGATTCCTGAACTGGACAGCAATGTCTCACAATTTTGGTGGATTTAGAAGTAGAAGATCCTCCAAAACAACCGTGTCAAGTTTCTGAAACTTCCTAGAAACTGAACAAAACAACATAAAGCGCAAAAAAAAAGTCAAGAAATCATGATCTTCAGGAACTCGATTTCGCCATAGTCATAGACTGAATCGAAGAAACATGTAATTGTCTTCAACGCAGCTGTCCTCCAATAAAATGCGAAGCCTCATGCAGCCAAGTCTCCAAAATTGTCATGATGGCGGGCGCTTGCAACGTCACCAAACCTTGGGCTATTGTAGAGCACGGGTGGGGCTGTCCTATAAATTCCATTAAATTCCCATAATAGATACTGTGAATTCTCAAGCTGCGCAAGTTGATTTTCATTTTGTACCTGTTTGTGCCTCCCAAAAATCACTTGGTTCTAGCAAGTCTCGGCTTGAGAGTTGGATGGTAATCTCCCAGGTCGCTTCAGGTAGCACGCAGTCTGCTGAAGTCTCGGGAATGTTCACAGCACGTCGCATGTCAGCCAGTTGCAAGCTCACATCCCATCTGCAACCCATGGCACGTCGCAGTGAAATAAAGCTCACGGCATCCAAACGAAGGCCTTGCAGCTGTCCAGATTTCCATAGAGCCAAGGCTTCTGCCCAGTGAGCCTGGCCCAGTGCCCCCATACAGGTCGAGTCCAACACGTTGCTGCGAAAATTGTGGCACCGCAGTCGCTGGAGCCATGTCAACGACAAATGCCACACGGTTGCGGCGGTCGGGGCCAAGGACTTCAGGGCAGAACTGCAGCTGATGAGACTCGGCCGTGGACTCTGATGAAACATGGACTCCAAAAGGTGCAAGGCCATCTGCCATGCACTCGCCTCAGAAAAATGTTGCAGTGACAATTTGGGTTCCAGAAAATATGTGGACCCCCAAATGTGTTGATTCTTTTTGAAGAGTTTGAAACAATGGATACTCGTAGGGTATCACCAATTTTTTGGACGCCCATTTCTCAGTGCAACGTTTCTCTCTGCTGCGGTCTCTGTTTCGCTTGACTTTTGCAAACTGGGATCCCAACTTCAGCGCAAGCATCCAGCAGTCGATTCGCTGCGATTGTATCCCAAGTGCCAATTTCCAGCAGAGCAATTTCCCAACGAGAGGCCTCGAGATTCGATCTATGGTGATCCTACATGAGTTCTTGCTAGGCATGTAGTATGAGCATGCAAGCAGTTAATGTACACCATTGACATACTCTCTAGAGTTCACATCCTAGCAGATCGAATCACATTTACAAAACAATTTGCGAATGCACATGTGTCAGCGAAGTGGTTTGCCTGTTCACAAACCTCCAGAACTGGCCATCACCAATTGATTTGAACATGTTTTTCTCTGTGCAAAAGGCCTTATGAACCAGCGATGTTGGACCATTTTGTCTGTGTCTACTGTTGTTCATGTATGCCAGTGACCACGAAATGTTTTCTGTTTATGAAAATTTTCAAATTCCAACATCTCAAGCGCCTTTTCTTTTAAACAGTGTCTTCTTTAATTCATCAAATTCATAAGGGTTCTGAAACCATGGAACCTACCAGCAGTCCTTGGCGCACGTGTCGGCCAACGCCGAAACGGTGTAAGAATCCACGGCAGTGTCAACGGCTGCACGGCGTTGATCCAACAGCACCAAAGACCTGGCAGGGAATTTGAAATGTTGGGTGTACCCGTGGGCGTCGAATGCGGTTCATTCGGGTGGTCTTAAAAAGAAAGGACCCACTTTCTGGGTACAACTACTCTTCAATCATTCAATTTCACAAACCAAACAATCCAAATAGTATCTGGGATCGTAGGCATGGATTGTTTGCAAGAAACCCATGCTATATAGTCACAATGTTTTTTCGCTTCACCACACTGGAAAAATCCCAAAAAATAATTTCCAAGATGGTTTGATGAATTAACCCGCCGACCAAATTGTTACAATGTTGCGTGCAAAAAAACAACAACAACAACAACAACAACAACAACAACAACAACCAATTGCCGATTTGCACTCCCAATTCACTCGCAAAATGCAACAAAAAAAGGAGAGAGTAGAATTGGCACGCAAGAAATGAATACACCATGGACTTGGTGCAAAAGTCTCATATGTGAACGTGCAAAGACACGTGTCAAGGGCGTGCGCAAACCGCAATTGTTTTGTTGCATGCATAATGCATACCGACATTTATGGCCAAAAATACATCGGTGAAAACGGGGCCTGCGATCCCGTGAAAATGTCACACGGCTTAATGCGGCAGAATAGTCGTTTGAGCCCACCCTGTATTTTCAAATTTTGATCTATGGTCTCTGCCTGCGGGCATTCTTTTGTGGTGCTTGCAAACGCTGTATTGGTGTTGTTTCTGGAAATGGCCCCCCAAAGCCTTGCTCTACAAAAATATCACGCCAAAACAAAAGAAATGACAAAATCACATAGGGACATTCATATGAGTGTAAGGTTTACCGGCAAATTGTCAAGTCATAAGCAGAATTTGGCGGCAACTAACCAACTCAGCCAGACTGCTTGCCGCAAAAAGATTCAGCACTAGGTTTCCTCCAGCCCAATTCTTTGAAAACACCTATGAACCACTTGTTTGGAAGAAGGCCATCTATGGTTCACAAGCGGATGCGAGCACCCAAAACCCATTGCGGTGTGATACATGCGCATAGCTCAGATCAACCAAATCCATAGCTAAATCCATCGGGGTAGGGACGTCGGAATAGGAAAAAAATTGAGCGGAGGCAATTTTGTGAAAGGAATTGGCTAGACCTGAATTGAATGGCAGAACAAACGGGAGAATGGACGAGACTAAAATAGACGACAAAAGGATTGTAGAAAAACACCAGAGTGACTGGATAGATGGGCTGATGGACTCAACTGGACATCAGTAAGGTAGAGTCGGTCACCATCATTTGCCATGTATACCACCATGTACCATGATTTACAATGGGTTTTATGGCCTCCTGCGGAAATTTTGGCGAAAACATCGTTCGCCAAATCCCAAAACAAAGTTTGCGAAAGCTTGCTTGTCTCATGAAGGTCCATGTAATCAACTTTCCCTGCAACGACATTGAAATCATTTCCCACTCAGCACTGAGGCCGCATCATCTGCTGTACAACTCCTGGTGATTTCTGATGGAGTAGGTGTGGGTTGCCTGGCATGCGTTCAGTTTGTGGTCAACCCATTGCGTCTTTTATTTGGTTCACAAGTCCTGAACATCTGGGACATTGTGGGTCCAAACATCTGTAAATTCAACGGCGCTGTTTACTGTGTACACTGGTCTTTTCACAGTTTGGGTTTCCCATGACGTGATACAAAAGAAATCCAGCCCCGCGTTTCCAAAACTCGCAATGTGTTTTGCTTCCTTGGGCTGGCGACAGTTTCAAGCTTGCTGTGCACCTTTTGACCACAAGCCGGATGATTTCGCGACCACCCTGCCAGCGGCCAGAAATTTCAATTTGAAAACACGAAGGCTTTCGCCGGCCTGCACAGTGAAAAGGCCGTCCTGGGCTGGTCGTCCTTGGACGATGCCATCCTGGACTGAAAACACCGCCAAAGCAAATGATGAAGAAAGAGAAGGACTGAGGAACTGAAAACATGTCTCTGTGGTTTTCCCAGATTCGGTCATGTGTGTGTTGCTCGAACTCAAATCCTTTCCCTGTCCTTGAACTCAAGCCCTGCCGGCAAGCCAAGCAGCTGTACAGAGGGCTCAGCTGCCGCGGTCACCTCAACTGCGTGTTGGAGTTTCAAAAACGGCATTCGATGCCCAGTCCTAATGCACTCTGATTCAACACCCAACAAGATGAAGATTTTGTTCCCGAAAGCTCCTGCGAAGGGTTTTTCCCAAAGAACAACTACCAAATTCATCTACATAACTTCTCCTACTCACATCATTCTCACATACATCTCATACAAATCATATACATCATCTACATCATCTACATCACCTACTCACATCATAATCACATATCTACTTCATACATATCATGTACACATCATCTATATCATCAACATTTACATCATCTACTTAGAAGTTAATACTCAGGAGTCATTACTCAGGAGTTATGACTCAGGAGTTAAGGCTCAGGAGTTCTTACTCCAGAGTTCTTACTCAGGAGTTAAGACTCAAGAGTTTTTACTTAGGAGCTCTTACTCAGGAGTAATTACTCAGGAGCTATTACTCAGGAGTTAATACTCAGGAGTTAAAACTCCTACCAAAAACTCCTACTTCGCAAGTTCTTCTAAATTCTCTCTTTAGGCGGCAGGGCAGTCAAATGCGGGTTTGCGAAACGCAACCTTTTCACACGAAATGAGGTTCGATGTGCAAAAACTGCGGTAAAATTGCGATTTCCATTGCGGGGCGGCAACCCCTTTCGCACGAAATGAGGGTCGATGTGCAACTGGGGCAAAATTGCGATTTCCAAGTCGTCGCGGCAACCCTTTCGCACGAAATGAGGGCCGATGTGCAAAAACTGGGAAAAATTGCGATTTTGACCTGGCCGATTGCGGCCCGCAACCCCCTTTCGCACGAAATGAAGTTCGATGTGCAAAAACTGAGGCAAAATTGCGATTTGGAGATCTCAGATGCAACCCTTTCCCACAAACTGAAGGTCGAAGTGCAAAAATTGAGGTAAAATTGCGATTTTGAGATTTCAGATGTAAAAGCTTCTGTGTCTAAGCGCTCTTCTGTGTAAAAGCTCCTGTGTGTAAAGACGTCTGTGTGTAAACGCTCTTCTGTGTAAAAGCTTCTGTGTGAAAAGAGTTCTGTGTGTAAACGTGTATGTGTGTAAACGTCCTTCTGTGTAAAAGTTCCTGTGTGTAAACGTGTCTTGGTGTAAAAGCTCTTCTGTGTGAAAGCTCCTGTGTGTAAACGCGTCTGTGTGTAAAAGCTCTTCTGTGTAAAAGCTCCTGTGTGTAAATGCGTCTCTGTGCAAAAGCTCTTCTGTGTAAAAGCTTCTGTGTGAAAAGAGTTCTCTGTGTAAACGTGTATGTGTGTAAACGCCCTTCTGTGTAAAAGCTCCTGTGTGTAAACGCGTCTGTGTGTAAAAACTCTTCGGTGTAAAAGCTTCTGAAAAGAGTCCTCTGTGTAAACGTGTATGTGTGTAAACGCCCTTCCGTGTAAAAGTTCCTGTGTGTAAACGTGTCTTGGTGTAAACGCTCTTCTGTGTGAAAGCTCCTGTGTGTAAACGCTTTTCTGTGTAAAAGCTCCTGTGTGNAGTTCCTGTGTGTAAACGTGTCTTGGTGTAAACGCTCTTCTGTGTGAAAGCTCCTGTGTGTAAACGCTTTTCTGTGTAAAAGCTCCTGTGTGTAAACGCCTTTCTGTGTGAAAGCTCCTGTGTGTAAACGTGTCTTGGTCTAAACGCCCTTCTGTGTGGAATCTCCTTTGTGTAAACGCCTCTGTGTGTAAAAGCTCTTCTGTGTGAAAGCTCCTGTGTGTAAATGCTTCTGTGTGTAAAAGCTCTTCTGTGTAAAAGCTTCTGTGTGAAAAGAGTTCTCTGTGTAAACATGTATGTGTGTAAACGCCCTTCTGTGTAAAAGCTCCGTGTAAACGCGTCTGTGTGTAAAAGCTCTTCAGTGTAAAAGCTTCTGTGTGAAAAGAGTTCTCTGTGTAAATGTGTATGTGTGTAAACGCCCTTCCGTGTAAAAGCTCCTGTGTGTAAACGTGTCTTGGTGTAAACGCTCTTCTGTGTCAAGGCTCCTGTGTGTAAACGCTTTTCTGTGTAAAAGCTCCTGTGTGTAAACACCCTCCTGTGTGAAAGCTCCTGTGTGTAAATGCGTCTTGGTATAAACGCTCTTCTGTGTGAAAGCTCCTGTGTGTAATGACGTCTGTGTGTAAAAGCTCTTCTGTGTGAAAGCTCCTGTGTGTAAACGGGTCTGTGTGTAAAAGCTCTTCTGTGTAAAAGCTTCTGTGTGAAAAGAGTTCTGTGTGTAAACGTGTATGTGTGTAAACGTCCTTCTGTGTAAAAGTTCCTGCGTGTAAACGTGTCTTGGAGTAACACTCTTCTGTGTGAAAGCTCCTGTGTGTAAACGCTTTTCTGTGTAAATGCTTCTGTGTGTAAACGCTTTTGTGTGTAAAAGCTCCTGTGTGTAAACGTGTATTGGTGTAAACGCTTTTCTGTGTGAAAGCTCCTGTGTGTAAACGCGTCTGTGTGTGAAAGCTCTTCTGTGTAAAAGCTCCTGTGTGTAAACGTGTTTTGGCAGTGGAGGGGCAAAGGGGGCCGAAACTTGGGTTTCGGCGGTGGCGCTGCGACGCTCTTGGGGGCAGGTGGCGCTGCGACGCTGCGACGCTGCGACNCCGAAACTTGGGTTTCGGCGGTGGCGCTGCGACGCTCTTGGGGGCAGGTGGCGCTGCGACGCTGCGACGCTGCGACGCTGCCAGGGTGCGGTTGACGCCACGACGCTGCGACGCTGCGACGCTGCGATGGGGCCGTGGACGCTGCGACGCTGCAACGCTGCGACGTTGCGACGCTGCGACGCTGCGACGCTTCAACGCT
>BGPT01003111.1:1460-54951 GCA_003297045.1 Symbiodinium sp. clade C Y103 | reverse complement strand
TGGGGGGGGTTGGGGTGGGGAAGGGTGGGAGTAACCTACCATGCATCTGATTCTCCACTGTGCCATGTCGCTCCTACCGTGGACCTAAACCGGCGGCCGAAGCGAGGAAAAACGAGGCGGCCGAAGCGAGGAAAAACGAGGCGGCCGAAGCGAGGTGCCGCCCTCTGAGAGGTGCTAGCCTTCAGGAATCCACAGCTGAAACATGATTTTGGCTAGCAATCTGCTGTCCGGCAACCCACTCAATCTTCCCTCAGAGGTGCTAGCCATAGACTCTTGAGTATGGTAGATCTAAAATCTCGCCATGGCGAGATATCTAAAACCTCGCCATGGCGAGATATCTAAAATCTCGCCATGGCGAGATATCTAAAATCTCGCCATGGCGAGATATCTAAAACCTCGCCATGGCGAGATATCTAAAGCCTCGCCATGGCGAGATATCTAAAATCTCGCCATGGCATATCCAAAAAAAATAGCAGAACTTTTGACATAGACCACTGAGTTTGAAGATGGTGTTATTTACAAACATCCTTTGACATGAAACATCCCTGGAGCATGNAAATAGCAGAACTTTTGACATAGACCACTGAGTTTGAAGATGGTGTTATTTACAAACATCCTTTGACATGAAACATCCCTGGAGCATGACAGTGGATTTTTAGCAAGTGAAGGAGAATTTTGAGGCGGTTGAAGATTGGCAAAGTATCTGCACTACTAGTAAGTTGAACAAAAAGAACGAGCCTCAACACTGCTTGCTGTTCTATAGATTTTGTTGAGCTGTTGTTTCACCAAGCGGCGCTGTGGCTGTCTTGGAGCACCGGAGATGCTGGGAGCTCACGGCTTTTAGAGTTCCGTCCTTTGCGGCGTTGAAAGTCACGCCCCAGGTGCAGTTTGGGCAGGAAACGNGGAGATGCTGGGAGCTCACGGCTTTTAGAGTTCCGTCCTTTGCGGCGTTGAAAGTCACGCCCCAGGTGCAGTTTGGGCAGGAAACGGTCAAAGAGTCGACCTTGAAGCCATCCTGCTGCGACTTTGGTTCAAAAAGGTGCTGATTTTTCAAACATACCTTGGTCCGCCTTGGTTCGACCTGCCAAACCTACTATTTCCGACCGATATCTCAGCAAGTTAGTCAAAACCCATGCAGACGTCCAACATATTTTGCAGCAGGAGTCACATTTAAAGAGCTGTCCTGACATTGGCTTGCTCAAAGTCTCACACTGACAGCACCTGACACCCTCAGCCCGTCCTTGGCAGCTAGGACCTGCAAATTGTCGATGGGTGGCTTGTAGGCGATACTCACTTGGTCGACCACCACAGAGCTTGGGCGGGTGCTGAGCAACGCGCTGGACCAGGAGTGCAGGTGGATCCCTGACAGACGTACCTTCTCCTTCGGGCAGGCTGCAAGGGATAGAAGACCCGAACTCAAGCGACCACTGGCGTTGATGGTTGCATCTTCTGCGACATGGAATGTGCTGTTTGAACAAACATCAGAGCATCCACTGTTTTGCAGCTCCATCCCATGGCCACCCATGACATCTTCAAAAAGAACGCCCGACTGATCAAGTAGGTGGAGGCAGCTTGCTGCCAGCACACTGGAATTGTCGAGCCCCTGGGCATATTTCACCACCAAACTTGACTGAGACGAGAGGAGCACTTGACCATCTACATGGCCTGCAGAGCCTAGTCCGAGTGCAGTGGAGTTGCTGATGGACATTGAACTTCTGTCTAAAGTCAACCCACGCACAGAAAAAGCACCACCATCTGCCCCTGCATGGGTGCTGAACAAGGCCAAAGTAGATGCATTGACAAGTGCAAGGCCTCCTGCAAAGAACCCTCCACCAAGCAGCCCGGCCGTAGCATTTTGGATGCTGACTGTGGAATTGCTGATCAAAGTTCTTCCTTCGGCAAAAAAACCTCCTCCAGACTGTCCAACCGCATTCCGAATCATGAGTCTTGAGCCGGTGGACACCTTCAAGCCCTTTTCAGCCACCAAACCTCCACCCTTCCCTGTTTCAGTATGGCTGTCGGAAATGTTGACAGTTGAGTTCCCAGCTATCTCAACCTCTCCAAGACAATTGATACCTCCTCCATGACTTCCAGCGATTACATTCTGAAGGCTGACAACTGAGCTGTCACTCACCTGCAAGGGTCCGTTGGTCTGGAAGCCTCCACCCAGCTTTTCCGATCTTGAATTGGAAACGTTTACCTGTGACATCTTGTCAATGACAACCTCAGAAATTGCAAAAAACCCTCCACCAATCTGCCGGCCCATGGCATTTTCGATGCTAACTGTGGAACTGCTGATTATTGTCCAGCTCTTGGCAATGAATCCTCCTCCATGCTTTCCAGCTGTCGCATTTCGAATGATGAGTCTCGACCCAATCCACACCGTCAGGCCCTTTTCAACATCAAAACCTCCACCATCTCCTGATACAGCGCGGCTGTTGGAAATGTTGACAGTTGAGTTTCCAGCTATCTCAACCTCTCCAAAGGCAATGAAACCTCCTCCAGTTTCTTGAGCAGTCACATTCTGAAGGCTGACAACTGAGCTGTCACTCACCTGCAAGCGTCCGTTGGTGTGAAAGCCTCCACCCAGCTTTTCCGATTTTGAATTGGAAATGCTGACACTTGACATCTCATCAATGACAACCGCATTAGCTGCACAAAACCCTCCACCAAGAATCCGGGCTGTGGCATTTTGAATGCTAACTGTGGAACGGCTGATTACTGTCCAGCCTTTGACAACGAATCCTCCTCCATGGTATCCAGCTTTAGTGTGGTGGATGATGAGTGTTGAGCCGGACACCGTCAAGCCCTTCTCAGCGGTAAAACCTCCCCCATCTTTTGCTTCAGCCTCGCTGTTGGAGATTTTTAGAGTCGAGTTTGCTATCTCAACCTCTCCAACGGCAAGGAAACCTCCTCCATGACTTCCAGCGGTCACATTCTGAAGGCTGACAACTGAACTGTTGGTCACCTGCAAGCGTCCTTCCGTGAAGAAGCCTCCACCGTTTTTGCTGCATTTGGCGTTCTGGATGAGGATCGTTGAATTCTCCTTACCCAGTCAAGAACGGCACAAGGACCGGCTCGGGGAATGAAATCTTGAAAACACATGTCTTTCAAGACGTTACCCTGAAAGTCAACAAGACACCCAAAATGGGAATTAAAATCGTGCTGTTCTCAGACTGTTCGCATCTGTCTGCACACCTGGCCAGTATGAATGGCTGCGAATGCACTCAGCCCCCCACAGAAATGTTGACATTTCCCTTGACATGAAAGCCAGCGCCGTACATCGCCACAACGCTTTCAATCACGACTTCGGAGTCTTGCCACACACTCCTCAGGGACAGGGTGTCAGAATGGTTTTGTATGCGTGAAGATCACCAAGAATCACTTGCACATTTCTTCACACCGTCATCTTGTCATCTTAAATTCACTCTCATTCTTGCGTCAGCAAAACTTTTGACATTTCCACATTTTCGAGGACGGCTTCCACATTCCATGGCCTTTTGTTCAGAATGTGTCCCGTGTTGCTTCTTCTGTGCCCCCGTAAGAGTCCCCTAGTTCTGTATCTTGGACCCATGCTGGATGCTTCAAGACGTTCCTATCCATACCTTCGGAAAAATGCTATCAATTCGGCCAAAAAACAAGTACCACGATATACTGAGGGGCTAAAGAGGCCAAGAAACAAACGATCTGACCTAGAATGGAACATCACCAAATTCAAACCCGCTTGATCAAACCCAGCCTCTCCGTCAGACTCGACACATCCTCTGGCACATTCTGCCCATGTTAATGGGATCCCTCAGCAAATTGCCCCAGTTAGTTCAGCTGGGTTATGTCAGCTGGATGATGTGGAATCAGACTATATTCGGAAAAAAACTACACATTCAAGAACTGTCAGGTCAACCACCATATCCCATTGCCCCCAGAGCCCAACGACATCCAACCACTACACCCGCACCGTGCTATGCCACCCAGAGTCAGGTCTCCATCGGCGAAGACGCCACCACCATCTATAGCTCCAGAGCCTCTCACCTTCGTTGGATCGTGGGTTTGGAGGGTATCAGCATCGTGACGTCCTATCAGTAGCGACTGGTCAACAGCTTGCTGCGAACTTTTCAAAGACTTTATTTCATGCAGTTTCAAGACTTCATTTCTGACACCAAATGAGATTAAAATAACATATAAAAACAAGTCCAAGGAGCTGTCAGACGGGATCTGGTCAAAGTGATTGACCCCTTGCTGAAAAAGGCGCCACCAGTTGCGGTAGAGTTTGGATCGGATGGACCTTCATGCCACGCTTCCACGTGAGCATCTGCAAAGTTCACAGTCCTCAGTTGTGTTTGTAGTCTCAATTGGAAGTCTGAATTCTGAACACTTGTAATCAATTCGATTCCCCCTTGTCATGCACTGTGTGTCTTATGTGTCTCCAGGAAGCAGTCGAAGGAAATACTCAATAACTGCTTCGATGACAATATCTCTGAATCTGCTACTTTCAGCCCTTTTTTATCCTTTTTGCAGGCAGGGTTCTTGGCAGCTAGGCGTAGCGAAGACATCTGAATTTGCCTTGAAAGCTGCACCGAAATTCTGCGCGAAGTTGCTGCGCAAAGTTTCTGGAATCCAACATGTGGTCAACCTACATCGGTCTAAAGAACCCAACAAAATGCTCTTGTATATAAAGAAGAGCCTGGTAAGCACTTCACCTGGCCTCACCATCAAGCGTGTCCAAACAGATTTCCTCCAAGGCACCCGGTGATGCGGAGCTCCCCTGATGTCAAAGTCAGAATCCCCGCAGCCGCTGGGCGCAGCTGCGCGGGTGTCCCATGGGGCCCTTGCAGCTCGCAGAGAGGAGCTGCCGCGGTGGGCCTCGGTTCTAGCTTCACACATGGCTCCGGGGTTTCTGCAGGGCTTGAAGGTCTCAATTTTTGGAAGGCTTCCTAAGAATGGGCAAGGAGCGCAAAATTGAACGTTAAAGACAAGGCATCCGAAGTTCAGTGCTAATTGCAAGATCTTCCCTTTTCAAAACTACCCATCGCATTCTTCAGACCCCTGTGACCGAGCCACTCGAGTTGAAAGCACGACCCGGCCGGCAGATTTTTCCGTTCACAAAGTTCGGCCCATCCAATCACTTCACAGTCCTGCGAGAAGGGAGCTCGGTGATATTTGGGTCTTGGAAATTCTTGGAATGTAACCAGGAAAAAAACAACACAACAACTTCAACAGAACATCTTTTTTTCCGTAAGCCCAAGCCCCACCTGTAAATGTCTGGCACTCGCTCCATCTGCGGCTTTGGGCACAGGGTGGCCACCTTGCGGTGAAGGAGAGCTACACTATCTTTAAATTAAACAGAAGGCTAGCTGACACAGTTTTGGTTTCTATGTCGTTCTATTTTTGTGGGACTTCAGGCGGCAGCAAGTCCTTGGAACGAACAAGAGCAGTGGAAGTTGGAGTTGTGACTTCTGTTGGTGGCCAACCGAAGATACTATGATAGAGCCTGTGGCTGAATTGAGCTAAGACCCCATGGGCGTCAAGCGTGGACTCAACTGCTTAGAAGCTGATAGGATCACCAAGCACCGAAACCAAAGCCGAGGTGCCCTGCTGTCCCGTGAAAGTGCTCCGCTTCAAGATATGCAGCTCAGCCAAGGCAGAAACGAAGAGAATTGTTGCGAAGAGCAAGTGCATCATGGCGCGTCATGGCGCATCAGGTGACATATCACGGCGTTCAATTGCGATGAATGACTCGTTGCAAGCATGATGACCATTGATTTTAAGGTGGTGCACCCAATATTGAAGACTCGTATGTGGAGCATGTGCCCATGTGGCCGTTTCAGCGAGAGTAGGATAACATTGAAGCCAGGGGTCAAAGCTACGTAGGAAAACTTTAAAAACTTGAGCCATGCGATGTTTCAATCACAACTTCAAGAGCCCCAGCTACAGGCAATGGCAGGAGTCCAGGCCAAGGAGCTTGTGCCGCGAAGCGCAAATCCCGTTCTGCTAACAAGTCCCGGCGCACAAAGGTCAAGTCCTGGTGTGAGTGTCTGGCCAGACTGGATGAGATAGCACACTTCTCCTCACTAAAGCGTTGTTGTAACTGGTGGATTGAAGCCTTATCATAACAAATCTGAAGTCAGCTTGAACTATAAAATAGTGTTTCACACGTGTTCACCTACCAGTTCCAATTTTTCCAAACATGAATCGACATTAATGGTTGGACGATTCATCCTCATCTTCCAGCATCACCACTAATCTAGCCGGAAAATTCAATATAATTCATCTGAAAATGTCGGCCTTCTGGATGCTTCCCTAATCAGCCCTAATCCCAAGCATTACATGAACCTATATGAATCTATTGTAATGAATCTTGATTTCACCTACCATGAGTCCTAACAGACGTCCCATGCCCCAGGGGTCCACATCTGAAAGGTGCACCAAGGTGTAGCCCAACTCACGACCCAAATTTCTCATGGCCGTTAAGCTGGCGCCAAACAACCAGGGATGACGGGCTGCCTTCACCAGACCTGGGAACTTTGAGGAAAACATCTCTGGAAATTGATGGAAATTGATGAAAAGTGATGGAAATGGTGTGGGTTTCCGTTGTGAACATATATATTGGGCTGGAGGGAATAAAGATGGAGGGGTTCTCTCTCTCTCTCTCTCTCACTCTCTTTTTGGAGACATGAGCTTGTAGTCTTAAATCTTGACATGCGTCACAAACATACTATCCGTTGATCTTTGGAGCTTTGTCAAAGATGCCTTTGCGCGTGAACATCCAAATCCCTTTGTACGCCCCATGTGCAATGATCAAGGAGCAGAGTTGGTGAATGGGAAAAGGCGAATATCGAATCGCTAGATCTTGGTCATAGGGGAGCTCCTCATCATACTCCACCACCACCTCAGATAAAGCATCCTTGAAACCGTGAATGAACAACAGAAGTTTGGGATGAAGTTGGACTACAGAAGAAATCAATGAACATATTGTAGGAGCGGGCCAGTACAAACATTGACATGCAAAACTGGAAAGCAGGTCATAAATTTCCGGAAGGATGTTCGTGACAACACAGAGTGCAGCAGAGCCGCAATCTTGGGACGAAAGCCATTCCTGCTGAGCTGCATCCACAGCAACCATTGGTTTCCATCGGTGTCCTCTTCAAAGAGTGAAACGTGAAGGGGTTTGACGAACCATGGACCAGCATAAGTCGGCTTTCACCAGGCAAATTTTTGGGGATCTCCAAGAATCAAACCTGGCAACAGCCAAAGATCCAAGTAGCAAAACGGCATCTTTTATATGGCTAGCACCTGCCATATATGCGAGGAAATTTGAGGTGCCAGGTTGGAGTACCAGAGAGTATCAGAATACAATGAACAACGATGATGTACAGAAAAACCATATATGGTGATGATGGCGATCATTCATATATCAGCAGTTGTTTCCAGCATCAACTGTGATATCAACAGCTTCTGTCCAGCGATAGGACATCGAAGTCCAACGGGGTGGCGTAGCGTTGGAGCAGTTCCACCACATTGTCAGGTGTTACCCGGTGGGTTGTCAGATTGATCTCTGGATTCCAGTAGTTGTCATCGATCCTCACAAGCCAAAGCCACCAGAGCTGGCAATGGAAGCTGGGACTGGGGAACTCTTGAACAACACTCATCGAAAACGGAATGGTTTCTCAGTTTCTCTTTTTTCAAATCGCTGCAGAAAAGGGTTTGACACAATATTTTTGCTGCGTGATGACTCAAAAGCCCTTTCACAAGAGTTATGGACAACGGAACCACCACTTGATAGCCATTATCGCGAACACTTCTGGCTACTGGCCATTAAAACGATTGTAGGCCGTTTTTGTTTTTTTTTGGTGCCTTTTTGGTTCCAATAACTGTGCACTCCACATAGGATACTGAAACCATGTGATGACAAAAAAGACTTGGCTCACTGCTAAGCTTCATCAAACCATGAAAGTTGTAGCGAGCTCGAAGGTATCGAGTGTTGCACTGATCTCCAAGTTGAGTTCCTGTTGAGGCTGAGACCCAAACAAACGGTAGTCAGATGATAGTAACTTTCTTGACCTACACTCCTGGGGATATTTCACCAGAGGTTTCTCCCAGTTTGGCTTTGACCCCGCCAGAACCTGGACTGAGAGAACCACGATATAGATGACGGATTAGAAATTGAATGAGACTACGGCCAAAAGTTATCTAGGGTACATGAACTCTGTCTTTTCCCAGTGATCTAATCGACAAAGAGGGAAAGATACAACAGCCAAACAAGGTGTTTGGATATTACAATTAGTAATTTATGGTTTCCTCAGCCCACCAGAAATGTGTCAGGAGTAACGTTGAAACTGATAGCCACAGATAGTCAAATCTAATCAGTCAGATCAGTCAAAGATGACTGAACAGTCTCGTTGGACCAAGATCGAGAGAATGCAGTTTCAATATTTTTAAAACCTCCATTTTTCATGGAGATTTCCCATGGCCGAGGCGCCAATCTCCACGAAACTACCACTTCTGAGCTCCAGCAGCTGCAGCAGTTTCTCCAGCACCGCGTCGTTCACGGAGGCTGAGAAGGTGGGCGTGAGCTCGGGGTCCCAGAGCGACAAGGGGCTGAGCCTGGGGGGACGGTGGTGACTGGGGGTGGGGAACTGTGGGTTATGGATGTGTTTCACCCAACAAAAATGGAACACCTGGAAAGTACGAGTAAGTGGGATTTGAGCACGCAAAATAGGGACGGAATTCATAATTCGGAGTCCTGAGATCGAGGTAAACCTGGGATGGGATCAATGCTTATATAATAAAAAAAAAATCGTGGGTATCATGATTGAGGGCAATTTTCAGAACCACGAGCCAGCAAACCATCGTTGGGATGATGCACTCTGAGAACGGGATTGAAACCAAACAAATGGTATACGTCTTGCTCGCAGGATGCGTTTTGGAGGTTGAATCAAGTTGCAGGCTGAAGGTGTTTGATTGAGATTGGTTGGGAAAATGTGAATGGGAGCCTTGGGATGTAGAAAACAACATCTGATGTTGACTCCCAAATCTGCTGGCTTTCCAAAGATGGACTCAAAATACTCCCATCCAAATCTCAGGTTTCCACCATGTTCCACCATGTAGATTCAAGTCAACAGCTCTCAACATGTCGTTTTCTATGCCATGTAAATCCAGTCGTTAAGAGTGACTCAGCGACACAAAAACCATCCAGGTGGCCCAGGTGACTCCGGCACTCCCGGCAGTTGGCCAGGTTCTAAGTGCCATCGCCACTGCACCTGAAGCCCTGCGGATCTCGGCAGTCGACATGGGAGATGCGGATTATGACTGGATCCTTGGCACCTAGAAATCTCCGGAGATTCGCATGATCAACTTTGTTTTTTATGGTTGTCATTGCTGCAAATCAACTTAGAAAATACCACAGAAGGATATTGTGAACTGAAAGGTCAACTCTTGGCTTGCACGCGTGGAAGCTACGACTCACAAAACCAACCAAGTTTCTCAAATGTTTCCCAATTGTGTCCACCTTTTCCCAAGTTATTTTAATGCATGGGTTTCTGGCCAATCCAATGTCCAGTGCTGCACCCCGCCTCCCTGAAGTGTTTCGTAGGCCTTCCAAACGCCGGGAAATTCGATGCCTTCCCCAAGTCGAGGAAAACCATCCAAAGCAGCTCGTTCCACCTGGTTTTGGACCAGCTGGAACGTGAACAAGAATTCGCTGAGATCACAGCATCCCTATTGGTCAAGCAATTGAGGGTTGCCGCTGGTTCCCCCCAAAACAAACATCCGACAATGATTGAGCTGTCGTTGAATCATTGCGCAGTCACGGTGTGTGAGGGGTCCTGATTTCTATCGGAATCAGGAACTAACACCAACAGCATCTGACTGGCCAGGGGTCAAACAACGGTGGTTTTGGACAAACTAAGTTTTCGGACAAAAATCAAGAGCGGCTGGTTTGTTACTTAAAAAATCATGCTTGATTTTAACACAACAACCCGTGCCTTTGTACCTCCACTCTATTCACCATGCAACAACAAGAAACACAGAACAAACCAGCACAGAACAATGAAATGAATATGAGATAGTCCTTATGTGTTCTTTTGTGTGAAAATACCAATGTTGTGGAAAATGGTGTCTCACTTCGGTTCCTTGAAAAACTAGTAGGTTTTGATTTCAAACCGTAAAAAGGCACACTGGTTTGTTGCGCATTCCGCTGCCACCTCAAAACAACAGATTTCATCCAGCCAAATTCCACAGATTTCATCCAGCCAAATTCCACAGTCGGGGTTGTGATATATAAATTACATATGATATGTGCAAAATGGTCGGACACTCATGCCAAACCCTGGCTGAATCTGCATGACCTCTGAGAGTCGATGTTTAACTTCTCAGTTTGCATCGCCAAGGCCAAGGCCATTGTAAGAAGTTGCCCATGTAACCGAGGTTACATGGGCAACTTCTTTGGAAGGTTCAGGTCGCGTTCGTTAACGGAATTAAACAGACAAATCACTCCACCAACTAAGAATGGCGATGCACCACCACTGGTCACCACCACCCATAAAATCAAGAAAGAGCTATCAATCCGTCAATCCTTACTATGTCTGGACCTGGTAAGTTTCCCGGTGTTGAGTCAAATTAAGCCGCAGGCTCCACTCCTGGCGGTGCCCTTCCGTCATGTACTTCGGATTGCAACTTTTGCACTTGCTGACTGGATAAACTGGATAGAAGAGAACCTGCCACTTGCCTTCACCTGATGTGTCTTAAGGGAGGGAAGCAGTTCGCTTCACGGCAGGTCAGGAATCCCAACACCAGAAAGCATCGCAAAGTTCGCCCGCAGCACAGAGGAAGCAACTGCAAGTTGTGTCAAATTTGAGAATTGGACCAACTCCACCCAATTCTGGCATTTTGCTTTTCAAGCCATGTGCTCATGTCGTATGAGTGATAATCTTGATTTTAATGCGGGCAGTGATTGTGGCCAAACGATGCATCTTGGGATAGTTTCCAGTCAGCAAATGTTTTTTTGATTTCGCGAGCGGCGGCATGAAAGGCACATCATCACTGAACAAGGCTATGTAACCATGTCATACTATGTCACTATGTCTAGATCTATCTAATATAAGGTTTTCCAGCAAAAATGAAGGTAACTCCATTATATAATCATTACCAAGGTGACGCAAGGTGTATTATCCATTGTAAATCCGTGGTTTCCCAACCCCTTTTTCAGAAAAACCACTCGACCTCCAAAGCTTTGCGCATGTGCAGCAGCGCCAGGTCATGACGAAGATCCAGGAAGCGCCGAGCATTGAAGGCGTGCGCCAGGGCGAGGGCGGTCAGGCAGTCCTTTTCCCGCGCCAGGAGATCTCCTTCCAGGGTGATCCACCTTCCAGGTCGACATGATCCAGGAACATATTAGGGAAAATGAACTAAAACATTCCGAAAACATTCTTAAACCAAATATGTCATGGATATGATGTTTAGAATCTCAGAAATCCAAACATTTCATATGGATTTCATGTTTAGAATCAGAAATTCACCAACTCTTGGGTGGATTCTATGCAATATCATCAACCAAGATTTCAAGTTGACCCCTTACCCCTTCCAGAAACCAGAATGGGAAATCGTGGCAACTGTCCTTGAGAGCCAAGAACCAAAGCAGTTCGCGCCACATCTGGATATGCGATCAGATTCCTCCTGCAGGGAAATAAATCTAGCAGTTTCAATCAGTTTCATGGAGGTCCATCCTGGGGTTCCCATCCCGCCATGAAACCTCTCCAAAAACGGGCCCAGCCTCACTTGCGCCCACACTCACACATCACTTGCGCCCACATTGGCTTAAGGTACATGAGCAACCATTTAGGGTCTATCTTTTTAGGGGACATGGGGGGGACTAGGGGATATGGGGGGACTTGGGGACATGAGGGGGGCTTAAAGACTTTATAGAAGGGAGGTACCTATCTTATTGGCAGCTGTTGTCCCATGAATGTTCAATTCCTTGAAGAAAGGGTACGTGGGATAAATGTTACAACTTATATATCAGAGACATCTTGGAAGCTACCTGAAGAAAATGTTACAACGTATCAGGAATGTCTTGGAAGTTACTGCAAGAAGATGCTTCAACGTATCAGAAACGTCCTGGAAGTTACTGCAAGAAGATGTTACAACGTATCACGAACATCTTGGAAGCTACCTCAAAAAGATGTTACAGCATATCATGAACGTCTTGCAGGTTGCTGGAAGGAAATGCTAGAACCTCTTACTTCACGCTCTCTACGGTTTGGCCAAACAGAAAAGCTGGACCTGTAACTGTATATGTGAAATACTTGCCGTAATACATGCATATGCGACACTATGTTGTACATCCACGTATATGCGAAATTGACTTACTGTTGTGCATGCTCTTACTGCCATGACATGCTGTTTCCCTGAAACTGTCAGTGAATTGTGACTACTAAGCAGCAACGCGGGCACAAGCGAAGCGCGAACCCGGGCACAAGCGAGGCCGTAGCCTCCAAAAACCATCATGACCCGACCCCAAGGATCCCCAGTCCCAGTGGATTTCGAGGTGGTTAAGGACAGTCCAGCTGCATCGTTCAACATGATGGCCATGTTCGTTGCAAAGCTATGGCAGGTGTCTTGTGGATGAGACACTAGCGCCTGGGAACAACAAAGCCGGTATAGACGCAACGTAAAGGTCTCAATAAATGTGAAATCATGGATATTTAAAGGAAGGCACAAGGATCTTTGTCTGGGAAACTGGAATATGATAAGTTGGAAATAGTATCAAATGGTGAATCAACATGGACCTGGTGATACCATGCAAAACATACCTACCCAAACATACCCACCCAAACGAAGCCGTGAAGCACCACAACATCCAATGCAAGTAGTCCAGCATATTCACCTCCCAGTAATTCAATGACATGTTGCAACATCGTAATTACTATACACATCAATACAAAAACATACAAACATATACAAACTATAGATGTTACTGGTTTCCAACCATGGCAGCCGCCCCAGGTACCTCATGGTATCCATAAACCATCGCAACCGCCCAGTGACATTCATCAGCTGCACATAGGCAGCAGCTGCATGCAGCGATGCGCGCAGCATGGGATCGATGATGTTGGACCAGACCAAGGTCTGGCTCCAAACCAAGCAGTTCCAGAACTCGTAGATGTGGTACCTCAACATACTCAACATATAGAAATTCCCTAAACCAAAATGCAGGAAAAATGATGAACATGATGGGAAACGGAAAAATAAATGTACGGTTTTTTTTCTCTATCTTGTTGGGAGGTTGATGGATGTGGTACCCCGATTGATAGACTCAACAAATGGCTGTGGAACATGATTAGGATGGGGATCGGACCTGATAGATGCTGCGCCTTAAAACAAAGGAGACCCAACAGCTAATGGCTTAGGAATAAACTTGGAAGTCAACAGCCATGGATGAACACAACACATGCCAAAGGTCGGCTTGTCCACTTTGCTGACACTTGTCCACTTTGCTGACACGATGCATGGAACCAAGACAAAGAATGGAACCACAAATGCTTGGTCCAATCAACCAAGTTGCAAACAAACCACTGATGTTCAACAGATGCGAGTAAACTTGCAGATTGTCGATTGGTTCTTGGTTTTGGTAACACTGGATGTCAATGTGTATGTTCAAACCTTTTAAAATCTACTGTACTTACATCTATCTGAGAAGCCTCCATTTGAAACAACAAGCCGCAGCAACACCACCAAAACAACATGTGCCTCATACCTATCTCACCTCATGACCAATGATATCCCATTTTGTTCGTTTCGCATCAAATTACAACTCATTAGATCCGCATTCTGGTTTAACATTTCCCACAACTTTGTTAGTAAAGGGTGCAGAAAAATGATGGTTGAATCTCCCCAATTCTAATGGATAACCCCCCCATCATTTGTGGTTAAATCAATCCAATCCCCCAGTTTTGTTGGTTCCATCCTCCACCAAACAACCAGGCGTCGCTACATCTGCCGCATCGGTCTGTCCGTTCTGTTTCAAGCGACAGACCCGAGCCGCCAAAGCAAGCAGCAAAGCAGCGGGGCACGCCTGGAGACAAGGGTTGATGGGTCATTTACAGCAAGTTGTTCATAACCCATCTATATACATGGAAATTATTGTTTAATATTATGTTCATATCAATAAAATACAATTCAAAACGGTCAAAACAATGTGCTTCACAACACACATGATCCAAATCTACAGGTATCTTGGCTGCAAGTCTCCTACCAAGCCTCATAGGTGTCATCAGCCTTGTCTATGAGTCGCTGCTCGACCACTTCGTCTCCAAAGGGTTCCCCAAGATAAAATAGCCTCTCTGCCGAGTCCTGAACATAGTTTACTATCTGCTCCTCCGCATTGGCACACGAAGGTGTATCATTCTCTGTCAGAGCTGTAGCTTTTTCCTCCACCTTTTGAAATCGATCATGGCTGCAACACAGCTCACGTGAATGGCGCGCCCAGCCATGATGCCAACAGTCGGGTAGACGTAGACCATCTCCCGTGAGGTATTTGCTGGGAACGCAGCACAAGAAGTACTGTGAATAGAGAATTCCCTGGATCCAGCAGTCATCCAGCTGCATCTATCATCCAAGTCTTGCAGCTCTAAGGAATACCATGGCAACACCATGAGCAAGCCACGTGAAGCCACATGGAAACTGTTGACCTCTGGGATATGGTGGTGCACTTGTTTAGTCTTGTCATCGCACAGCTGCAGTGTCTGCCAAGTATCTATCAGTACATCTTTCAAATGCAAAGGTGAAACTAAAGCTGGTGCAGCCAAAAGAATATGACAAGAGCAGCATGTGCTAGTGCACTTACCTCTTCAGCATAGTGCCTCACGCAAATAAAACACACAAATTTAGGTACCGATGGAGGTTTGGCAGAGCTGATTCACACATCTGTGCACTTACATTCTGTTCCCGCTCTGCTCATTCTTGAGCTTGTGCACTTGATGGACTGAGCCAGATGGCCTGAAGAATTGTCTGGGAAGCAAGAGAAATTCAACCTAGACTATAGTCCAGGCCTCCAGAATACTCGTGAAAGGGACAAAACGCCTGAAAGTCATTTGTTCTGGGTAATTACTGTACTTCAAGGGTCAAGGAACAAACCTTCTCATTCAAGAATTGGCACAAATCTGCTTGTTATTCGTGGCTCTCCGGTCTTTCAGGTCTTTTCATCATCCCGAGTTGATGAACGAAGAGTGGAACATGCAGTAACCTTCCTACGGTCCTACAGATTATTACATCATCTATGACAACATTTGGGTGGCAGGATGGACTTCGAGGTGTTGCAACCCTCAAAGACAAACTCATTTTGCCACTTGTGGGAACCCTCAAAACAGTTTTGAACTCTCAGAAAAAATTACCTGCACTTGCCAAGTTTCTTTGTGGAAGGAATGACCAAAGTATGCCATGACTTTCAAACATTCTTACCAGGTAGCGACTGCCATCTTCCACCCATCTTTAGCCACAGCACTCCATGTTTAACCGACATTTCAGCTAGGCGAGATCTCCTGCCAAGTTCCAACGACTCGACTGCGCGCATGCAACTTCCGTGGGATCTGCGGCTGCACGTCCAATCCCAACTTCTCCACCAGGCGTTGATAGCCGTCCCGACCCAAGGCTCTTCGGGCATCACCCAGGGCAGTGGCATCCCGAGAAGATTTTAGGGCAAAGAGCCGTTCGCAACAATGAACCACTTTATCATCCTTCGGGTTGCGTGGTGAACGTGCATAGGCCGCCAATAATGCCCTCAAACAGGCCTGCAAATCAGATTCCTCTGCTTCGGGACAGAGTTTCAGGTCTTCCAACAACTCTTCAACCACTTCAAAGTCTCCAGCAGCTGCATGTGGCTTTGCCAGCAGCGCCAATGCCCAGGCTGCTGGCCATTGCTGTAACTGTTTCAACAGTTCTTTCATCCGATCACATCCATCCAGGTCTTGTTGCTTCACATACCCTGCCAGGGTCCGTTGCAGTGCCACATCACTGGGCCTCACCCCAGTCTCTATGGCTTTCCACAGCCAGGCTTCGGCTTTGGAAGCCTCCAGGTAGGACCAGGCACAAATCACTGGATTGAAGGCATAAGGACCAGGCCGTAGACCAACCAGCAGCATCCGTTCAAGCCACCTTTGGGCATTTTGAGCATCACCTTGGGATGCATAGCCACCGATGAGGGAACTGCAACTGACAACATCCAGCCTTTCATCAGTTGCATCCAACATCCTGCCCAACCACTCCTCTGCCAAGGGTAAATTTCCAGCACGAGCACAGACTGAGACCATGGTACGGTAGGTTACCTTGTCAGGCTTCAAGTCTGCATCCAGAAGTCTTTGAAACCACTTCAGGGCAGCTGAGATGTTTTCATCTCGAGCACACGCGGCCAGGATGGCATTGAAGGACTCAGTGGATGGATGATGTTTTTGGCGGATCAATCCCAGCAAGGCTTTTTCCGCGGCTTTCAAATCCGCCACCTTGGCATAGGCATGAAGCAATGAGTTGGCCACCCGCAGATCCACCTGGAAGTTGTAGGCCTTCGCCCGCTCCAACCATGCCTGGACCCGATAGGGATCCCCGTGCCCCGCACAGGCACGGAGCACCGTCCAGAAACGTAGGCCGCGGCCGGGGGGGCGAAAGCGACCTTCCACATCGGACAACTTGGGCACGTTGCGCGTCTTCAGGGCGCGCAAAGCTCTTTGCGGCGCTGGCACCAGTTGCTTCATACACGGAATGGATGTCCAAGCATGGCAAAGTCATGGACTGGAATTCATGTGAAAATATCAGGTTTATCGTCAAACTGTGCAGCTGCTAACAATGACATGAGGGATAACAGGGAAATACGTGTTTGAGAGCAAATTGCCAGAACTCTTGGTTGTAGAACATCATTTCCAGCAACTGCTGGTCAGACCATGAATGCATTTGCTCAAAAGTGAGTCAAAATTGGCCATAGACATCAAGATTCATGGCACGAAGCTTGGGCTTCAGTGGCTTCATTTGAAGGTTACGTCATGCACTATGCTCAGTCCTCCACAGCATCTGACGAGCTGAAAGCCGCAGAATTTCAGGAAAACCAATCGGAGAAATATGTCCTTTTAATATCAACATCATCATCCACAGTTAGGTGTTTCGTCCAAATCCAATGTCCTTCTAGCCACCTCAGCCACATAAAACCAATGTCATCACAACGAAACTAGTAAAACATGCAGACCTCGTGTGAGTGACGACTTGTTATGTTGCATTGGAAAAATGATAATACTATGGGAAAATCTTCCTACATCATTTCCACATTGGGTGGTCCTCCCAGAATGAACGCTTTCATACAGACATTGTTTGCAACGCTGCAACGTTTCTCACCTGCGGATGGAATGTTATGTAATTATGTATGAAATACTGACTTGTAGAGTCCCCTCACATTCCTCTCCACCAAACGGATCCCAAGCAAAATTAGATTGAAACCCCGTATTGGTGGTTCAATTCTGGTGATGATGATGATGATGATGATGATGATGATGATGATGATGACCATCATCACCATCATCACCATCATCATCATCATCACCACCACCACCATCATCATCATCATCATCATCATCGTCATCGTCATCATGGTGATTGTTTTTCCTTGAGAGACATGCAGTGGCAGCACAAATGCAACAGTCAAAGGACTGTGATGGAAGAGCAGCAAGCTCCATGGGCCTAGCCCAGTGATTTGCTATGAATTGCTAATGCACAGCAAAGACTCTTTTGGAAACAAATGGCTGAGTTCAAAAATAGCATTGACTGGGAGTGTCAGCGTCAAAATCCAAGGTCATCAACAGCTGTAAGTGGGTGAACCGCTGAAAACTTTATGTGCGCGTGCAGGGTTTGTTTTGATACTGCCTAACTGACACTGCCCCCAGCGAAAAAAAACATGCAACCAGGGGCCTAAGAGTTCCACATTCAAGAGCTCTCAGTGCCAATACGTGAACTCATCATCCTCCTGGTATGGCAACTCGCTGCTTTGGATGGCTTGGATCGACAAACCGCGTGGGACCCAATCATTGCCCATCTGTGGGAGCAAAGCACCCATGATGTGTTTCCTTGCGTGGCTGAGATTGAGGTGAGAACTATCTCAGGTCCCTATGTTTAGCTGCCTCATCAAGTGAGCACACTTGGCACGTTCAAGGTTTTCAACGAGTGCCATTGATGCAATCACATGCAATCCAATCACATGTCAGATCCTACAAGAGTAAACATGTGTGTAATCAAAAGCAACAATCATCGCCAGGAATGGTTCACATGCTTTGGGGTTAACATATAACTTCAACTTACTTATAGACCCTCCAAATACAACATAGAATTGGTAAAAGTCCCAAGAGTGGAGGCTCTAGGTATCTAACAAATCCAAGTTTCTGCCAAGTGAACACGTCCACCTTGGTCTGTACCGTGCCCAAGCGATCCAGCATCTGCCGATGGCGATCCACTGCCAAAGGGCTCGCACGCCACACGGTGAACTCGTTGATGGGGTTGAACTCGACGAACCTCGGGGAATTTGCGACTTCACTGGTTCGGTTTAAGGCGGGAAAATGAGATGTGAAGCAATGTGAAGCTGTATATGCTTTTTCACAGTAAAGTATCTTACAAATGTAACTGTTGTTTTTTGTTCTCAAGAACCTCTCACAATGAAGCTCCCGCGCTCAAGAAGTCAATGAGACAAATACTTGATACTGGTATGTGACATGCTGGTATCCGAATGTCTTGCACATGTGTCCAAAACAGGTGGGTACCCAAAACCCTTGAAAGTTAGACCAACTGAGCTCTCCCTGTTAGCAAAAACTGGGATTGGATCCACAAAAACTAGGGATTCAAGCAGTCAACCCACAAAGTGGGAGGTCGATCCACTAAAAATATGCTTACTGATGAAATCCCTAGTGTTGTTAGTCAAATCCCTATATGTTTTCACAAGGAACACTGCTCTCATCTCCTCTCCCTGCGGTGTCTTTACAGCTGCACGGCCAGCCGCCACCAACTGGTTCACCGAGGAGAAACCTGCGGAGGGATTCGGGCTTTAGGACACCTGGTTTTGGGGTGGCAAGTGGTTAAAAATTGAGGACTCCATTTTTCCATTGTTTAAATGTTCCCTATGTTTCCTTTTTTTGGGGGAAAACTTGGTCCAAGTCTGGACCGGAACTTCAACTGGTTTGAAACATGATTTAACACTCTCTGACCTATGGGGAGCTGGATCCAATTACATGTTCCCTGTTATCTCGCATGATCTAAAGCTCTGTTCATCAAGTTGAACCATCTGATCCAAGCCGCCTGGATAGATGTGAATGTCTGGCACCAGGCATTGCCAACATGCTCGGCCTTCCTGCGTGGGGCAAGACCTGTGTTCCACGGATTTTGCTAATGATTTGATGTGAAATTACCACAAAAAAAGAACGCATTGGAAGTAAAAGCAAACGGGTCTTTATGGAAACAGGTTGCTAATTTGGATCCATCTTAGACATTTGGATCACATCAGTCATCAGCATCAAACCACAACCCTTCCCCAGAAAAGGTCTACCCAACGGCCACTTTCATCGATCCCAACACATCGGTCCTGCAGCACTAGGCGCCAAAGGGTGAGCTTGCAGGTTTCTCGATGTCGAGCCACCACCAGCATCTCTGAGGAGTCCAAACTGACCACATCTGTGACTTGGCAACGTAAACCTGGCCCGGTGCAGCCCTAGCAGCTCTGAAGTCTATGGGATTCCTATTGGGAATTTATGGGAATCTAAGGGAAACTATGGGATATTCCCATCACTTCCCATTTGGATCCACTGGTGTCAGCCATCCAGCCTGGTGGTCGATCGGACATTGGAAGAGAGTTGCCATTGCCTGTTGCAGCGGTTTTCTGTGAACGCATTCCACCGCATGGCAAATCCCTCAACAGTTCAACCCCAGGTTGAAACCAGGAGCTTTGCATCCAATATCCGATTACCCTTAGTGACTCCGTTGTGGAGTTGCTTAAGATCTACAAAAACAGCGTACGCCATGAATCATTGCTGCCAGTTGCTATAAGGGCCCATAGGATCGCCCCTTGCAACATCAGCTGGAGACCAGGTCACACCATCCTGCGGCACGGACTTCATGTCAAGAACCACATCGTCATAGCTTGGTCAAGATAAGCTTCTGTCTTTGCACCCTTCTCTTGGCATCTCAAAGTTACTTTTTTGGACATGCTCAACATCCTGAAGCTGCCTCTAACTTGAAAGATCTGATCCCCAACAAGACATCAACCTGTAACTCCAAAGAAGGCAATCTCCAGTAGGCAACCACTCATCCAAACCCATGCCTGGGCAGTAAAGGGAGTTTACCTCAAGCTCTTCACGTGTTGCCGCTTTTTGCTGGCTATATTCCTGCTCTTCAGTGGTTCATTCTTCAGTTTTCAGAATATTCCATTCGTGAACAACTATCAGAATCCTAATCAAATCCCACAATCATCCCAACCAAATTGAGAACACAAGTTAGACCCTCCAAACATCATTAACCTATCCGTATCCTTTAATCATCCCAATAAATCTCCCCTTTGCTCCACTTTTTTCAGCCCCCCACCGTGTGGGGTGACCGTCCTGCGACATCCAAACGTGGGTGGAGATGGTCACCGCCACCAGGACACCACAGCAATGACGAACGAAGGCCAACTGCCAGCCGGTGCCAGTGTTCCCATGGGAAATTTCATAACTGGGGGATGCTGGGGGGTGAGGCCTTGGGGTCGGGTGGCCATCACCTGTTGGTGCAGAAAAAAGCATTTGGGGCATCCCCAAGATATATTTCAAATAATTTCAAATAATATTCAATTTATCCAAGCTTACCATCTGACACAAGTTGGTGGTCTCACAATAATTAGAACCACGCCCTCAAAACGATGTCGCATGGGGTCTACCACATGGGGATGGGTCAAAATTGACCACCAAGAATGGTAAATCCCATAGATAATGCGATACTATTTTGGTATATGTTGGTTTTGAATGGATTCTGGTAATTTAGTGTAATTTTACGCAAACACACTAAACAATCTGTGGTTTTCAGGGTCCTGTCTCGAGTCTTTCACCAGCCACATGCTGCCATGCTCATCTCCCGACCTGTTCACAGCCCTGTCCAAAGGGGAGCTTTGCGAGTTTGCTCCACGTGCGCCCTTCATCTTTACTCGACCATAGCGTACTGGTTGCGTCGAATAACAGGAGGCTACCTGTGCCCAAAGAGATTTCCATGTGGATGACGTGAACATCGAAGGCCATTCTGACACGTTTTTCTGCTTTCATTTCAATGTTTCTGATCTGTGGACAGAATCAAGTGTATAGTTGCTGAAGGCCACTGCAGCTATGAACGCCAACTGCACAAGAAGCAACAAGGACAATTAAGGTAGGCAGCGTTAGGCAGCGGTAGGCCCATTCCGACAAGGTCCAGTCTGGTGTTTATTTGGCTCACTCCTACAGCTCTTCAGGAATGACCAGCCCCTTTCGCAGCCTCCATAATGACTGTTTTGCGAATTACACACCTCAATGCCAGGAGCTGTTGTGGCAATAAATTTTATTTCACCTGACTCTCCATGTCCGCAAACCCTCCAGATCTATAATTCCAACTCCATTAGTATCCATTCCAATCAACATAGTCAACATGCCACTTCAACCAAACAGCACATTGCTTGCCCGGTTGACCCTTTTCGACCCCCAAATTAGACCTGTGATGCATCACCCGCTGTGCCAAGTTCAGCTGAGAGGCCCAAAGGGCACATATGGCATCTTCCCAGGGCGCGTTGGTCGAAGTCGACTGCCAATTCACAGGATACCATCTCAGCGCGCGGCATGGGAATTGTCCCTGAAAACCGCGGTGGTTTTTAGTGTTTGGTTCTGGGCAAATGTTGAAAACATGATGTGAGGTGGAAGTGTTGGATTCAGATTGCAGCACGAAAGGAAGAGTCATCAGTCATCATCAACAACAATGAGAAGAAACAAACATCAAACAACATCATGAAATCATCGATACCAAGAAGAACAACATCAAGCAGATACACGTGTGATACTGCGCACCTCTGCATATCTGCTGCCCAAACTTCCCGGACAGGGTGAGCATCTAATCCAGTCCCTCCAACAAGGAGCAGCCGGCCTGCCACACAGTGCCCGCAAACAAAACGATGTCAGAAAATGTAGTTTGCAAATTTCAAAAGAACTATCAGTTGTTGTATGTTGGGATATTTGGGGATGGAAAACTACAAGACAGCGTCTACAAAACTCAATCAAACCATATCAAAACCATTTTAATTCAACACTAGAGCCTGATCTCACCATGTCTGAAGGATCTGTCTATGTCTATCCAGCATTCACCTGGCAAACATCATGCCATGCTATCCATGCACCTTCGCAGACAACAGGGATGGCACCCCTTCTGGGACTCCAGGGAGGTGTTTCCAAGAGGTTCCATATTTTCTCATCCACGTCGAAGCGCCAGACTTCCTTCAAGCAAATGCCTGGCCAAGGCCAACATACAAAACGCGGCCGGTCACACGGCACCTCCGAAAAGGGAACCCTCTGGTGAAAATAGATGTTGTGAACGTTGGGCAAAACCCATTTGTGGATAGTTTGGACCTGACTTTTCCATACTTTTCCATACTTTTCCATACTTTTCCTTTTCCATGGACAAAGAAAGAATCGTCCATTTTAGCCCTAGAGAAGTCAGTGTGGATTGAGTCTCCTCACCCTCCCATGACCAGCCGACCAGCCACTGGAGCCTCCAATGATGTGTCCTTCAATCCCGCCCATGACGAGGACCTGGAAGAACTGGTGGAACTGATGGAATTGTGCCCATGGTCAGTTCACCCTGGTACCCATGTAGTTCGCCCCTGGTAATAGCTGGTATTAGCTGGTAAATAAAGGGATGTTCATCCCCCCAGTGGATAGGAATAATATGGAAGAATAGTCAAGTCCAGCAATAGAGGTTTTATCCCAGTCGGTCATCACTTGTCAACTCCGAGACTCCAAGGATTATCCCAGAGTGTGAATGTGCAAAGCCATATCATTGGAACGAACTGACCATCCTCCAGTTTGGGGAGAAAGACTTGGCGGCAGCGGCCCAATGAGATACAAAGAGATTCTGATTCTGACTCTGAGGCACCGCTTCTACATGATCACTGATGGTGCTTCCAATGAGGATTATGTAGCAATGAATGAATCTATAGATGGTTGAGATCGAAGTGTATCTATCATATCCACTGGCCATTGTCGACTCCCAATTAATTACTGTAACTGGTATTTACTAGCCGTCAACTCCAACTCTTTGTGGAAAAAAAAGGGCAAGCAAAAAACAAAGTAACCGGCAGATGTGGAAGACCCATAGGTCTTTCCACCTCAAAACTGGTCTCCAAATCATGGCATTTCCAAATCATCAACGCCCAGGCGCGGCCGAGCAGTCCGGTGCCATCGCCACGGTGGCCCCGAAGCGCGCCAGCGGCCGATGCTCATCGTTGCGGGAGATCATGATCAAACGCTGACCGGACCTGGACAAACAACCCGTTGGGAGGGGGGTTGGCCCCAACAATTGGGGATTGCTATGGAACAACCATAAAACATGGTCAAAAACCGAACAACATGATATTTTTACTCTGCAAAAAATGGGGTTGACTAAGGAAAAGCCATGGTTTTAACATTGTTTATAACATGTTGTGTTTTAGTCAGCAACAAAATAAAAAGAGTGTACTTAACTAATTAACTAACACTAAAGCTTGGGATTAAAACAGCACAACATGCACAACCAACAAACATTGGGGTTGTTGTGTTGTTTATCCAAGTAAACATCTGGGGGGTGAACATCATGGTTTCTTATTTAGTCTTATTGAGGTTTTACCCGTCTAACCTCTCAACAGAAAAGGTGCTGAAGGTAAGTGGAACACCTGTTCTCGGTCAAGCTACCTACACATGATCAACGGTGAAGTGTGTCCAAAGATGTTCAGATCTGGCATATCATTTCATGATCAAAACTTTGAATGCAACAGGTTTCACTGTGTTTCACTGTGTTTCACTAATTAATTGAGTTTCTGACTACAATCTTGTATGTCTTGTTTCTTCCCTTGTTGCATCATTGGTGCAGTCAAGGAACCATAGCTCCACACTCTCACCAGCTAATCGCATGATGGCGTGCAGGCCGTGGCTGAGACCCGGCCAGAGTTTGGCTTCACTGCGGACGTCTTTAGATTCAGCATGGGAAAGGACCTCTAATCTGTGTTGAACCATTTAAATATCTAAACTTGATATCAACAATGATTCTGACCCCCTCCCAAATGATAAATTCCATCACAAATTGAAGACGCAAGAAGAGCAACTCCGAAGAAGACCTCGAGAATGGGGAGATGGCCTAGACTCAGTAAAGAAAACTTGTTCTCGATCTCTTTGTGACTGCCATGTTGTTTGGGATGCCGTGCCACACACCGTGGATGGAGGAATCCATGTCGAGCCTCACCTCCTATGCTCAGACCCCCTGAGCCATAAGCTTGAGGACAATGCAGGAGTAGAGCTGTTGGAAAAACGATTGAGCACATGTGTGAGCTGATGATGATGATGATGATGATGATGATGATGATGATGGTGATGGTGATGATGGTGATGGTGATGGTGATGGTGGTGGTGATGGTGGTGGTGATAGTGATGGTTACAGTGACCATGGCAAAGAACTTTAATAACATGAAAACTACACTGAAGATAAAGAAGATGAACATGATGAACAGGATGGACAGCACGAACACATATCATGAAAAAAACATGGAAATCATGAAACAAACAAGAAAGGGAAGCAGTCTGTCCGGCACATCCAAGCAGGACTTGCACTAGAAATGCTTAGTTTCAAATTAAATGGCGATTTGCGGGATTCCCTAAGATTGTAGGACCTATCATGGCCTACCCCATTTGACAGCTCCCTTGCGTGGCCAGCCTGCTTGGCTATATATTGCCTTGGGATCCAAATCTATTATGTCCATGCAGATTATATCAACAAGTGACATCTACTCCTTCAGGTGCCCAAACCCAGAGATTGCGTCTCTGCATATTGGGGGATCTGTTTCACTGCAAAAAGTGGCTTCTGTCTGGTGATGGGTGATTCAAACTACTGCTGCGACTGAGATTTTTTAGCTGACAACGACAAAATGTCGCTGGGTGAGACTGCGGACTGCTGAGACAGTCTTGGTAGTAATCAACACAACTTTCAAGTTGCTGCCAAAAGATTTCACTACACTTACATCATTGCCAAGTCTGCTTCTTGATCCCTTATCTTCTTGAGCCTGGAAGCAACAACTAGTTGGAATCCCTTCTATTTCTACCACGTTTGGATGTCCTGGTTCTATATCTTCTGTTTGCAAAATGACACCTGGGCAGTTCCATCACTCCACGCTGGGCATGGGCTGCTGTGCCTCACGACTGAGCCCCTTCAAAACTGATTCGCGTATCTGGAAAGTGCAACGCTGTCCTTCTACTGCAGCCCGATGCTACAACACTTGGGAGCCAACCGATGCCATGGCATTTTGAAGTTCTGTGCCCACCTGCAGGACGAAGATGCATTACAAGTCCACCAATGTCCAGACTATCAAAGACAGCCAAGCACAAAATCTGGTCTATTGGCAAAAGTGGCTAGATGAAGCTTAGTCAGTCCTGAAACTTCCCCAAAGGCAAACCATGCAAAAGCCAACTAGAAAAGCATCAGCATCTTCTCAGAAAGCTGGGCAAGTTCACTGATCCCCACCCATCCACACGCGCCTTTTGATGCACATCCATAAATTTGTTGACACACCTGGCAAACTTCCCAGGCATCCACGGGTCATTGGGGAAACCACTGAGCTGGAAGATTTGGAACCTGTCAACGCAGCTCATCTCGCCAACACTGAGCTTTTCCTCCTGAGCAAAAGGACTGGGACATAATGGATTTCCCCAAGAATGGGATGTGGTTCGTCAGCTTTGGATGATCGTCTAAGTGCCATAATTTCCAGGTGACTATTTTGTTTTTCACCATCCCTATTGCTCCAAATACTCAGATGTTTGGACCCCAATAATCAGCCCCAAATTCACCCGTCTCAGGAGGTGTTTGGAGCCGGCGGAACGTCTCCTTGACGTTGGCGATGCACTTGCTATAGCAGCTGACCTGCATCCTTAGTGACATCAAACAGAAATCATGTTGAAAGTGTGTACCAGTGCTGGTCATCTGTAGTCACAATCATCCTTTCTATATTTACAGACCTTCATTTGTTCTCGGTGGAATTCTCCACATGTTTTTTCTCAGTAATGCTCTCCCCCTAATACTAAACAGTTCCCAAAAAAATTGAAATGGACTCGAGTGTTTAGTATTTGGGGTACGTTTAGTAGCAGGGGAAAGGAGTTAAATAAGTGTTAAATACATATAAAATCATATACATACCCCACAAAAACCATCTGTCACGTCTCCCGTGGCGAAGCCGCCAGCGCCTGGAAAAGATGTCAGTGAGGCCCTTCAGCTCTGCCACCATCATTTCGGCTGGGCTCGCCTCGCGACACCAGCGGTCGGCTTCGAAACACGTAGCATGGAGCAAGCTCAGTATAGAGCTGCTGCTCTTCGATGAACTGATTGTTTCAAGAAACATCTAGATATTACATGGCTCCAAACACTGCATTTTCTCTTCATAAACCAGCAAGTGATCCTCAAAAGTGATTTTTCAAACATAAGACGCATCCTACAGGAACAACAGATAGAATACCCCATCCCCTCAAAAAAATCATCCCGGTTTTCCATGTTTTCCATGAGTAAATTCGCCACATGTTTTGGCGCCTGTGGCTGTCCCACCTGCCCAGCTTGCGCTGCAGCCATGGCAGCCATGATGCCTTGGGAGATGGAGAAATTATCATGCTTAAGGGATTATTGAAAGGATGGTCATATCATTTATTCTTGCTGATGAACTTCTGAATTATTGTCATGTTGTTGATCAATTGCTTGATTGATTCATGTGTGGACTAGTTGGTTGATTATTCCTGCTTGTTTGATTTTGATTGAAACATATTGAAACGGGGGAAAAAAATACTGGGTATTCCCATATGTATTCCTATCATCAACAGATGCAAAATCATGTAACATATTATAACATATTATAACATCATATACAATGGATTACAATGGTTGTGTTGAAATCATGACTCAAGGCAATTTGGAGATGATCATGAACGAATGATTTGCAAACCTGACTTGCAGGAATTTCGGGCTTGCTCCTACTGTAGCTTTGAATGAAGAAAACAATGCCAATCAATGTCTAAAGAGGTTCTAAAATGGATTTGAGATTATTTCTGCTGATTTGAGCATACTAACATAGTGGATTCCAAAAATGGAGGGTTTCACACTCAAACATCTCTGACTGCAGGGGTGTGCCCTTCTCTGATGCCAGAAGATCACGATGATATACGATACTTTCTCCCGTCTGTGATTAACAATTGACCAAGCAACGAGCAAACCATCAACTGCCCGCTTTTCCTCCGGATTGACTTCTCAATATTTGATCTTGGTCAATATTTTGGGTGATTTTAGAGAAAATATTTGTAAATCATCCAAGTTGGGGTATACAATCTTGAGCCATCCGCATTTAGATTGTTACCGTTGTTACCCAGCCGTTTCTTCGTGAGAAGCTCCGCATTGAGGCCAAGCTACCAGCTTACGGCGCCGGAAAGCTATCAGGTCCCCCCAGAGAGGTGGTTCCTACCTACCTTGAAACAACGCGACGGAGTATGGGTGCAGGTTTGAATCTGATCAGAATTTATCCAGAAGTTCGTGCAAGTGGGAAAGGTTCAGGTCCACAAATGATCGAGATCACGATGTTGGTTCAGCAGGCAATGTTTTTATGGCAGCCAAACTCATGTGTTACACAGAAACTAATTAATGGATATTAGTGGTGTATCTGCCTGTCCCATGAGGTGTTGAAGGGCACTCAAACTGCTTTTGCATCCGCTTGGAGCAGAATCGTCTCCTTGGAACCTTACGACCTGGTGGTCAAGCCAGCCACAGGGGCTCTCAGACCCACCATCTAATAGGACTCTGAAGTCCGGAAAGTGCTTCTTTTGCATCTCATGTGATAGGTGTTCTTTCCAGCAACCAGAAAGATAGAAAGCTGCTGAAACCAATGCAACTGCCAAGTGCAGCAAAATGTGCCATAGTAATCTATAGTAATCTCTATAGTCACTAAATGTCATCCTGATTCATCCTTCAAGTTCCAAGACATGCCACTGGTTTTGAGCGGCGAGAGGCAGCCATCGCCCACCAATGGGTGAAGCGGGCCCGCCCGTCGAATTTCAGGCGTGCGTAGAGGCTCAAAACGAGCACAGGAAACTTCGCCAAAGCTTGCAGAGGCCAGTTTGGAGCACATGGTGAGCTGAAATTGATGCAGCTGCCTCTTGGGGTGAATCCATAGTTGCGCCATTGGGCCATGGGAATTGAGATGTAGTACAGTAGGGCAAGGTTGTTTTCCACAATTTCA
This sequence comes from Symbiodinium sp. clade C Y103, assembly GCA_003297045.1. Taxonomy (NCBI): domain Eukaryota; class Dinophyceae; order Suessiales; family Symbiodiniaceae; genus Cladocopium; species Cladocopium sp. clade C. The sequence goes on along the minus strand of BGPT01003111.1, from coordinate 26,441 downwards.
AGTGTGATATTCGAATTTGTTCTTTAACAAATACAATGTACATATTCATAATCAGCAAGTGTGAGCACAATTCGACACTGAAGCTTCAGCAGCTTGGTTGCACCAAAATCTGCCCTGCCTGCTTTCACATGTTCCATCTCCAAAGTGTTCCAAAGTTGCCTGTTGGTATTATATGCCTTCCCAGCACATTCCTTCTGTGCTGAATTTGTTGCCGCAAATCCACATCACAGGTGTCAGCCAAGGGCATGCTGGATCATAGCAATTCCACAGCATTGATGAACACTTCGGTCTTGTAATCCACGAGTGAGGAATAAGGTCTAAGCTTAAATGATTACGGCCCTTGGATAGTCCATGCTAAGATTTAAAAAGTGTTGGTGGTTAGATTCGGACCCATTGATCCAGACCATCCTGGCGGCATTCTCTACGGTCATTTAAGTCATTGAACAAACAGTCGCCTCTTTCGCTCAGTCAACTGCCACCAAAAGCAGTGGCACCTGGTTCTGGGAGCAACCCAAAAATAGCGAAAAACGATGGGGTACCAATGGACTCATTGTCATGGTATGTGGGCAATTTGTGTATCAAAATGTATCAAGTCATCAATGGTCTGTTGGATGAAGAATCATTTTGAGTCAAACAAAATCCTTTTGGACTACCTTTGTGGCCCCACAATTCTGGTGAGTCACAAAGGGTCAATGCTATTTGTAGATCAGCTAATTAAAGGTACTCAATGATCTCATCAATCCAAAGAGGTTGGATTCAGGCTGCACCAATCGTTTCATTTTCCCAACGAATTGGCATTACCCAAAATTCACACTCCATCGCATCTTTGCATGCTAATTATGACACACACACACAAACGAGTATGACTACCCATTGCAAACTGAAAATCCTGCAAAATCACTTGATTGCACCCTTCTTCACACCCTTGCTGATCGATGCTTAGCGTTCCAAATGTGGGTAGGTTTGTCAACAGCAGGCTACCCATGTCATCACAGTACCAAGGCCACCTCGCGTTGGTCCCAACTTTCGCGTCAGGTCAACGTGAGCCTGGCTGCCATGGAGGCCAAACATGGAGCGTCCAATGGAATCAGAACAACTCATATTGTTTTGGATGATCATTATTCAAATCATCCATGGATCCATGGATGACTAGCATAATAGTTATCCTTTCAAAACGCATGTTTTTACCAAAACAACATCCTGAATCCGAGAGGAACGGCTCATCTTCTGACAGGTTTCAGCAGTGGTGGCTGGTTGCTTCAAACCATGCCCAAGTGACGACGTGGCTAGGGCAGTTGCCATGCCGCGCCTCGGCATGGTCCAATACATGGGAATCAACCAATTGATGATCTGCCAAGAATGGGTATACAATTTTGGGATTGGGCATATGTTGGTTTCAGTTGTGCAGCATAGGGACCGTGTTTCATAGATTAATGGAAAGTACTGCGGACGGTACTTTTTGTACTCGATGGTAAATGGATGGCCATTCTTGGCCATCATTTCCTATACTTCCAGGTGTATTCAGACTCCTGCAGTTCAATGTTAGTGGTGGTGCCAGTATATTTTGCCTGGTGATAGTTTTCACTGCCCCAATGATAATGTGTTGTTTTGAAGTTTGGACGTCCCATCCCAATGGATCTCCTGCAAGGGATCTGTCTGCAACTGAGGGCTTCGCATTTGAACGTGTGATCGGCGCAGTTTGCGGCCTGGCGTGTTACTTGTACAACACATTTGATATGCCATCACAACAGCATTGCTACCTAGACCCTCACCCATCAAGAAGTGGAAGCAACCTTTAACTCCGATGTTTTACTGATACAAAAGGTCGTTTTCTTGGGGTATTGGATGGTATTGATACAGCAACCTCTTGCCTGTGGACATCAGCAACTCCCAGCCTGCTCATTGGAGCTTTATTGGGCCCAGGTATGGCCTCGGCGAATGCAGCGCCACAATCTGGGTCACCTATGGGATGCCTGTCCCACATCAACATCTGTGTCTCATCTGTTTCCCATTCCAAGGTGTCGGCAAACTTCACCGGTCGCGGGCTGATTTGAGGCGTACAACTGGCACCTTTGAGAAACAGGGCACCATGGGATGGTCAAAGAGTGGGTTCATCATGGTCTGTTGGGTCATATAGTTTAATTTGCCAATCTGTTGTGTGAGGTCGATATAATTCATCGGTTGACTAAACTTAGTTTGGCCATCTGTTACATCTGTTTGCATAATGCCATGGAATGGGAATGAACTGGACCATCCAGAGTTTCAGGTTAACTACACCTTGCAAGAGTCACCAAACTCTGGCCAGCAAATATCAATCAATGAAGCTGAATAAGAAACTGCCTATGATCTCCCTGTCAAACACTTTCTTGAGAAGTCAACATTTGAAGGACATCTCTGTGTTTATGTGCTGCAAATCCTCAAACCTTCAAGGATCCCAGCCATTCCCAGCCTCGGTGCTGAGGCGCCGAACTGATGGGATAAGGATCCACATTTTCGATGCTATCTCTGCCAGCCACCCAGGCATGCTGCAAAAGGGCGGCAGCCGATGGCCTGGCGCACCGTTGGATGAAACTGATGAGAAATGAGCGAATCATTTAGATATCATGGATATATGATATATCATGAGGAAAACATATAGATGAACCCAAACCATCCCAATAGAGGTTTATGAAATGGGGTTTACCTCATTACTGCATGATCGAATCATCGAATCACAAGCACCTGGCAGCTGCGTCTTTCCTCATGACACCTTTGATGAGTCTCTTTTGAATCTCACCTCAGATCACCATGAACCCTCCCAGCTTGGGGGATCAAGATGGCACGTTCCAAGGCTGAACTCACTGAATTGTTTAATGCTTCATTTGCTTCCACCATGATTATTTCCAGACTGTAACAGCAAACAAGGAACCAATCTGGGGAGATTCAGAAACCATTATACTTACTCTGACTCAAGGGGTGATTTCCACGCTCCCATCTACCAATCTCAAGATTGTTGAGTACGGTCGCCACTGAGTACCCCACCGAAACTGCCATCGGGAAAGGTAAAGCTTCCGCGTCGAATGCGAGCATAAAGCTGCATCCTGTGCTGTGATGAGTGAAACTATGGTTTCAGCCCCAAAAACAGGTGGTGGATGAAAACATTCACCCAAGATCTATGACGGGATTCCAAAGAGCCGAAGATTGGTTGGGATGTCTCAGCGTTTGGACTGTGAATATCCTCATATCTGCTTGGTATAATTATGTCCCCCAATGACTTGAACGACATCTCCCTTCACATTTATACTAACACCAACCATATGTCAACTGTATACTCATCAGCACCTATAAATCAAAGAACATTATCCTCTCCAAATCTGAACACAACTGTTTTTAATTGTTTGTGTCCTCCCCCAATCTTAAGATGATTAAATCATCATCTGCATGGTAGTTTCATCCCATTCCCCTTTAAACTACGCTCATCATCGGGGATTGTCATCCCAAATAAATATGCTTGAAATCAACAAACAATCAACAGCAAAATAAATTGATTGGGATTCCATATTTGAATCCATCAATGACTCATCATTCATGATCCCCAATGACCAGATTTCAATCCACCAGTCATGCAGCCATCGAGGTCACCAATATGTTACGCTCTCGGTCCCCGGACTCCGTCTTGGCTGCGAAGGGCAAGGTCCCTGAGAGGAGTGCAAAGATCACCTCAGAAACCCATGGTTTTCAGGGACTTTCCATGGGGGATAGATATATGATGTCCAAGAACCAATGTAGAATGTGGAATTGATATGATGGAAATTTCACCAGCTGAAAATGGGGGTTGACAGCTTAGACTTATAAGGACTGTCATAACGAAATGGAGTTCCACAATAACATACAATAAGTACGGATGGGACTTTAGAACATGTCCACCTTGAACAGGTGCTGCATGCTGCATGCCTTCAAAAAATCATTGCATTCACTGAGACATACGCCACACCCAGCGCCCAAACGTCAGCCGCAAAGCCTATTGCAAAAACAATGCTCTGCTGGGGTGTAGACATCTTGAATCATCTTGAGTTCATTACTCGGAATCCCATGAATCTTTTCCTGCGTGAGAGTCATGAAGCAAGAGGCTGACCAACTTATGACCAATCCAAAGCACTGGAGACTTTGATTGTAACTCTCATCTTTCCTTTTGGCAGTGCACTGCAATGGAGGGATCGTGCCTGAGTAGCCTTCCCCACGGATAATTTCCGGTGCCATGTACCTCAAAGCCACCGAAGCATCACAACTCTGAGATTTGTTTTGAACAACCAGCGTTCCTGGAGGTGACATCTACCTGGCCTTGTCCAAAACTAGGGTACCTATCCAAATCCAATGGGGATCATTATCCCCATGAAAATAGCCACAAAGATAGGGGAGTATCAGCACTTGTCATGCTGAGAGATGGCATCTGCATCATGGTGCAACATCACCCTGCACCAATTTGTTTTTTCCAAAGCGATGGCGTTGCCGCGTCGTGTCGCAGTGCGACGACATCACGGTGGGGCAGCAGCTTTTGGAGCCTGACCAAGGCGAAATCAGAACATGTCAGAACCAGGTGGCTCAAATGGTCATAGCTTAGGCCATTGAGGGAAAGTGATGGGATCTTGGTGAATGTTCGGATGAAACATCCACTTTGGGAGGTGCGAGCCATCAAGCCATGAAGAACTTGTGGATCATCCAAAATCCATTCGTTTCTATCTCCACAGCGGTGCAGCCACCATCAATTGCTCGTGCTCCGCTATGGCTTCCTCACCCGATTCCCAAAGAATATCCAAAAGAGGATGACATCTGAATTTCATGCTCAAAAAGGGATGGTCAAAACAAACTCTCAAAACAAAAAGCTGGGTCAACCTCCTGAGTTGGAACAACCCTGGAGTTTCGAACCCCCCCTGGAACTGCTGCAGAAAACCTGCCGCCTCAAAGCACTTCTTCCAGAGGCCCGGCAGGGCAGCTGGAACTTCCGACATGTCCTGGAGCCGGGGTTGAGGTGATTTGATGGAGAAGCTGCAGGGAAACACAACTTCCTAGACATAGATTGTCCCTTGAACATCAACCAACTCGGGGAGGTATGGCTGGAAAATGGGGATAGCTTCAAGAGTATCGCGAAAGTACCTCTCTTGGTGTAGCAGATAGGGCATGTAATGCAGCACGCCTGCATAATTGCGCGTCATCTCAGTGGAAACGTGCAATCATCCGAAATTTTGGTTCCCTAATAAAAAGGGTGAAATTCAGTCCGTTCTTGGTGGACATGTCCAGACTCTCCATCAATGATCGGTGGATGTCTCACTGTAACTGAGCCTTGCAACAAGACACCCGCGTAATGTCTCAAAACAACATGGAAACTGAAGCTTCACACTTCCTTTTTTAGGGGCATTGTATCAAAATTCCCTGGTTGACATTCCATCAAAAACGCTGTGATTTCCCACCTTGATCACCACATCTAAGGCGGGATCATCTCGCATTGGAGTGTCACCCAGTAAGGCGGCTTCACCTGGCATTTCAACAGACCAAACATGGTTTTCTCAGAAATGCTTGAAAGGAGTTAATATTGTCAACAGCCACATTGAAAGCTCATGTTGCGCCGTCATTGCGGGTGAAGAATTGTAGTCTTTTACCCAAAGCCGATGTACCTCCAACACAACCTGAGCAACCAAAAGCAAACGAGCTGTGCCTCCAGATGCAGCATCGCCCTGAGTCACTTGACTAAGAAACTGACAAAATCCAGCAATGAAAGCATATCAAAGAAAGGTGATCATGGTGAATCAATGTGAATCCTGTTTTCAAGACCTTAGTTGGATCCGGACTCGCCTGAAAATGATGGATAGTTTCCCCAAAAATCCATGATTTCTCATCATTTGTGAATCATTTTCAACCATACCTTGGAGGATTTCCATCGCAGAAATCGCAGGAGGTGACATCAGCTCCGGCCTCATGCACCAGCACCGTGTGAAGACCCAGGGCCTGGAGCTGTGTCGATTGGTAAATAGATGGGAAATGGTAAACCGCTCCATTGGGGCATATGCCGACTTCTCCTCTCATCCCCGGTCATTATTTGCAAACTTTCGGCGTCTCACTTTTAGTCTATCCCCACTGATTTTCCAATCTCCAGCAAGGCTTGGATGGAAGGATTTTGCAGCTGGGCCTTGCAAGCCCGGATATTCTTCATGGAGTCCTCCACCAGCTGCTGGCAGCGATGATGGGAGCAAGTGGATAGGTTCCCAAAATTATTGGCAATGCTGGATCCAAGATCTGTTCATATTGTGTCCACTTAGGTCCTTGAGACAGTGATTACATACATGGTGAGAAGTCATACGCGTACATGATTTTGTTTTCATGGAATTGTGATGGAAATCATCCTTTTTAGTTTGGGTATCTCGGTATCTCCAGTTTTTGTTCATGTTTCCCCGAGAACTCCCCTGGGAAGATGCCACCCACCACCAGGCAGCTCCTCGAACATCACCGTTCGCTCCGGCCGCGCGCCGATGGCATCCAGAACCTTTTTGAACGCCTGGGGCTGGTAGCTGCTGGGTGGTTGGGGAATGGTAAAAGTGTACTTCACAAAAATGGGTTTCACCATGAAAGGTAGAGGTTGGTACTAAAAGTTGGCATGTGACTGTAAAGTCAATCGTTCAAATTCTGTTTGTCAAGTGAGATCAGTGTGCCAAATACGCATGGAACAATGGACAAAGATCAAGCCAGAATCCTTCAGGTCAACTGAAAAACCAAACATCCATCACTGGGATTACAGTAACCTCATGGACTCTGAAGTTGATGCCTCCGGTTGCGGCTTGCAGGCTGGGAGCACATCCTGACCGGGAGTCCATGTCATGTGGCATGGGGCGATATGTCTGAGCAATATGGGTATGTTGTCCCACAAAGTTGTTCGAAATGAGTAATTAAGGATTAAAGCAGAGACTACCCCAGGAAGGAATGTGAAAAGTAGAAACACCATGGAACCAACAGTCTGATGAGTGTGAAAAACATCAACTTTGCAAGACTCGGGGACTCAGGGATCAGTTCAGCCCATCTGCCATGTCAAATTTCTCCAACCTTGAAGGCGCTTCATCAGAATTCGAATACTCCCATGTCCTCCTAAGAGACATGAACAAAACCATGATCAAGAACAACCAACCGACGCGGCCAACCTCCACAGCAAAGACATGGTCGTCCGGGAAGAACTTTCGGAGACCCAGGAATTCCAAACATCTCAGCGCGTACCTTGGTGTGTCGAAAGCAATCTGGTTGAGACCTGTCGATTCACTTGGTAATATTCCATGGTATCAGTAGCACGGGAAACCAATGGTTCGGGAATCCCCCACTGGACAACACAGTTTGTCTCAATCATCCCATCTTGCAAATGGAAAGTAATAAAACATCGAAGATGTCTCACGCCACCAACCATTTTGTTCAATTATGTTCAACTTACATCTATGGTGAACTCCAAAATAGCTTGTCTTTGAAAGAAAGTTCATCTCCCCTAAAATATGATAATTCATAGATAGGTAATTTGATTCATCCCCATGTAAATATGGCAATCTCCACCATTTGTTAGCCATTTCCACCGTTTCCGTCTAAGCCATGCACACTCTGGGGGAGTTGGTGAAAACCGCCATCTTCAACCCCACATCCTGTGCCAAGCAGCTTGGCTAAGTATGGCTAAATGGTTTCCAGAAAACCAGGATGGGTTCAAAATGGATATGCGGGAATGACTTGGCTTGGTGTGGAGGCAATACTAATTCAACTTGGAGACCTGAGAAGTGGCATGGTTTACAACAAACATGACAAATATCCCTAGGTCTCAACATGTATTTTCACCCCCATCGCCACATCATCGAGAGGGCCTCTGCCAGACTTCGGATCACCTCGATCTGATCAGGATCTGCACGAATGAACCTGTCGACAGTTTGAAGCACTTAAATCCAAAAAATCCAAATGCACTTAAATCCATCTGCACCTCCACTAGTTACATCGTTTTTCCCTGTTATAAACCTTTTCGAGTTGCCCATGGACCAGGTGGATTGTGGCTACCTCAGATCCGCGCCTTGCATAGTCGCAATGATCTGCCCAGTATTGGCCCAATTCCTCCTGCAGATGTGAGCTACGACTACGACACGACCAAGTGCTGACATCATTGGGATTTGATAATCCAAAATAGGGATTGATTTTAGAATCCCAAACGTGGATTGAAGAAACTTGCAGAATCCGTATTTGGTATCTTGCGTCTGTTCATGATCCCCAAAATGCTTTCTGAAATTGGATGACTTGATGTCAGAAAGACCTGGGGATGAAGAATCGATATGACCACATTCTTTTGCCGGTTTTCCTCACACTGACCCCTTGAGTCATTTTGCTTCAGTATACATTGGTTGACTGGGCACTGCTTGCTGCTTGAGATGCTTCTCCTGCTTGAAGGGCTTTGGCAGTCTGCCCTCCTGGCACAGTGGTGACCCCATAAGTTGGATGAGTGGATGCCGAAAAATCGACACTCCGTCCTGAGTCGCAACGTTTAGGCCTTTCATCGTCGAATGATAGCGCCTTTGGCCCAGTCCCATGGCTGTGAAGGTCAAAGAGCTTGTAGATGAGATGCTCTGAAAAAATTGACTGATGATATAATATGTATATTACTGCATAATACTGCATATACTGATTATACTATATTATACTGGGTGCACTAGTCCTTAACTGAAATTAATCAATTTCCACTCAGCTACCTCTTCAACCAGCAAGAGACCAACCACCTACAACCGCCTTTGGAGCCGGACTGAAAGTACTCGTCACGAAGGATCTTGGCAGACTCGGCGGACTCGAACCCCAAGTTCTCCACCATGAACTTACAAATGACCTGCAGGTTGGCCATGGTTGGCCATTGAGCCATGTGCTGGCATCAGGTTCCAACTGAGTTGCTGGTTGTTGTTTTCAAATGGCGTTTCAACATGTTCAACAAAAAATCAGTCTGGTGGGTTAGATTCAGTAGACAGTCGAAAGATGTACCAAATGAACAGCACCAGCATGTTGTGCGTATCTTGGACCAAACAGATGTTCATTGGGCTCAGTGGGTCACAGGGCGGCTGAATGTCAGTCCAATCAGTCAGCTGGAAGCCATGCAACAAAAAAGGAAACACGTCAGCTTTTAGCTTTAAAGACCGTGTAACAAGACTTGTTCAAGACGACGCGGGAAGGAAGCCAGCTGGACAGGCAATGGAAAATCCACCATATTTCTTCTATAGATTGTATGCCCTTCCAAATGGCCCCGTGACTCCAGGAACCTCCCCATTGCGGTGGTCCGAAAAGCCCGAACTGACCGGGTACAGCGTGTCATCCACATCGAGCCTCACCCCACATTGGACCCAGAACATCAACTGGAATGGGGGCTGCTACTTACATTGAGATTATTGGCAATGCCCCCAGACGCAACCGAAAACTAGAATCATCCTCAACGTATACAAGCAGTTTGAATGTACAAGGTGTAGGACATGGTAATGAGATTGTACCAGCAACGAAGTTGGCCACGCCAACATCGAGGAGCATAGAAATCAGGCAAGAAAAAACACAATTGTAGGCTGATGTTATTTTATTGATGCAATTACAGCTTACAAAATTGGATCACCTGGGCATTCAGTTTGGACACTGACACTGTTACATTTTGCTGCGTATCTGTTCTAGATTCCCGGAAGTCTCATTCCTGAAGCGCCAGCAACATCACTACTGCAATCCAGACACAGCACTGCATCGATTTCGGCCATCAAGGATTGAGACGTGCAAACAGTAGTGCACAAAACATCCTGTGGTTGGCCTGCTTTCTGACAAAATTATTTCCAGGCATGTGAACAAAAACCTGTCAGGTGTTGTCTTTAAAGCTTGAATGAGGGATGTCTGCACAGTGAGTCTTGAAACGGATGTAGGCCGGCATCACAGCATTTGCATGGATGCTAGGCAGCTAGATGTTACTAGTAGTCGATATACAAAAGGTGAAGCGATTTGACATTGAAGGCAAAGCTGCGGAGTGAAAACAATCCGTGGATGTACTCAAGATGATGGAGACCATTCTGCAAATTTGCACACACTCAAATTAGCTTTTCAACCCTCAAAAAGCTTCCTTCCGGGTTTTGAAGTGGAACAGGAAGGGGCTTTGACTGGTACAACCTGGCATGTACCCCCAATGAGAGGTGGTACTTGGAGGATGGCCCCGCTTGAAATCCGGTTCGCACTATAAGCCAGTTCTAAATGGGATAAACTCAGAGGATCTCAGAGGACTTGTTCACCAGGGTCACCAGCTGACTGGATGATGATCCTCCAGCTATAGCTGCCCCATGTCCACCCGATCCAGCTGCGCACGATGGGGTGCCACAGAAGGCCTTGAGTTTGGTCTCTTTGTTGGGCACCTGAAGTCGAAAGTCAAACAGCGCATCGCAACAGCAAACGGCTCCAAGTCACTGAGCACTTCCAATGCGAACTGCCAAGATCTGCCAACTGCTTGTTGAGACCGAAGTCACATGTGCTGCAAAGCCAAAGTCGATGATTTTCACTCCTTCGCGACCTGGCCATCAACGACTTGAAGAGCAACTTGCACACTTTGGAAAAAACGACATGGGTCTATATCTACCTGCATAATCACATGGAGGTGGGCAAAAAAGCAACACAAAATCTCATTGTTTGGTGGGATGAAGTAAACCTCGATGAGATCCATCCCAAAGTCACGAACTTGATCTTCAGCAGCAGCTCTGGTACGGAAAGAGCGGTTCCACAGGCTGGGGTGACTCTTGTCCAGCAGAAGATTTTCAAGCCTGGGCTGGGACACATCAAAACTGCTTGGCAACTTGGCTTATCAATGGATAACACTGCAACATCTAGAGGTTATCAACAATATGAAACACACATAATCCCTTCAGAATGGGTCTTTGATATATCAAATATCAAACACATTAAGTATCATGGACTCTAATCATTTTTTTGTGATATAGGGACTAGAGTCCAAAGATATCAAACCCATCAAACATAGTAGGATACTCTGGTTTTGCAAATCCCAATACATATTGAAGAGTGCCGCGGCTTGCATCGCTTGAGACTCCCAGCTTCAGATCCCGATGCGCCACCATGTGGTCATGGCAGTAGTTTACTCCATCCACCACCTGGCGACACCTTTTTTGAATCCTTGACACCTCATGACTTGGCGAAATGTTGGTATTCGACTAATCTAAATTAGATCATGTTACAATATGTTGCCATATGTTGCCTATAGTTAGACAATTCCGTAACTTCTTTTTGAAATCGGGGGTCTGTCGCAAGGTACTCTAACAATGATCAGCACAACAACCAATGGCAATCTGCGGATCGTTTCCCCTGAGCCTGGCGATAGTATTGCCGCGCAGCCTGGTCGGCGAATGATAAGCCAATCACATTCTAAGTGCGCTGAATCTTGTGAAACGCCATGAAACAGTAATACAATGAAACCCCAACACAGTATATTCATCCAGAAAAAAATGATACAATGTAGTACTGATTCTGATTGTAGTCATGTGTATTCCGCAGCAACAGGGCCTGTTCCGGCAGCTTGTGACAAGGCTGTCGATGTGCATAAGCTCTCAAGGACTCGCCGTCCACCAACTGCGGGGCGTTGGTAGCTGAATACGAAACATTACAGACGTGACCAAGTTGGCTATTCAAAGACAGGACTAGAAGATGTGAGTCCCAGAGTCTGGAAGTCCGACCCATACCCCTCCAAGACTCCAAGAATTATATACAGTTTTCAAATCAGCAGCATCAGCAACTGATTGCATGCTGCTGGATTGACCTATTCAACAATTCTTGCAGATGCAAATGCACAGATCTTTTGACACGCTCAGACTGCAAGTGCTTGAAACTGGACTTCCCAGTTGACTCCGCATCTGAGAATCTTCATGGTTGTCAACATTGCAAAACGATGCCATCTCAGTCCATCTCTCTATTGCCTGAATGTCTTCACCTTGGGAAACTTCTGATCAACTGGGAAACCGGCTACCTTGCAGTGCCTTTCCTTTTTGTACAAGCGATCATGCAAGCTACGCTGCTGCCAGCTATGCTGCGCCCTTGAACAAAGGGCAACAAAAGTCCTGGAATCCTGAGCTGGTTGTCCCTGCAGGAGTCCAGTCATCAGGAGTTTTGATCAATCACCTATTAAAGATGATGAGTTTGATAAGCTCAAAAATTGAAGCATGAACATCCAGAATCATCCACAAGTATCAACAAACAACAACATCTATCATAGACATCAATAACATCCACAACTATCGAAAAATATCCACAAATATCCACAAACTGTGGAACAATTGGAACACATTGGAACAACCTATGCCTGCGCGGTTGTCTCTTTGTACAACATACGGCTTCAAATGATTGGAGCTGATGAAGATGCAGGATAACCAGCTGCCTGCACACGGGCGCCATCCTCTGTCCATTCTAATTACAAGGTCGGATCGCAAGTGCCTGAAAATGTTCCTTAATTCTTAGGCAGATATCATTGTCATCTTGACATTGTTGAGTCTGCTGGGACATTGTTATATAACGACAAAGTAGATACATGAAAGGAAACTGGTCAATATACGCAGTCAAATCATCTGATTATATTATATAGTTTAAAAAACATGTAAATATGTTCGAAATTCTATACTTCAATTCACACACTGCTATGGTACAAATATCTGCTATACTTAGATGGTCACTATTTTTCACACACGTCATTGATCCATGGCGATCTATGGCATGGATCCCCCAACCTCCGGCGCCATCGGCTCCAGCAAGGCGCCGCTGCCCGCTGCGCCCGAGGCGGGCGCGGCGCCCGAGGCGGGCGCCGCGCCGAGGATCTTCAGGGTCTTGCCGTAGGCGTCACGGAGATGGCCCAGCTGCGTCTGGAAGAGGAAGGAGATGTGGGTTGGAAAATGGATGGAGGGGAATAATATTGGGATGAGATAATATTTTGATATATTTTGGATCGTATTTGGACATGCTTTTAAATGGTTTTTGGATGATATACTGGGATGGGATAGTGTATTGGGATATAGGTATTTGGATGCTACTTGGACTGTATCTGGACGGTTGGAAAAACTGATTTGAACATGACTGGATGGTTGGAAGATGGTGGAAGTCTATGGCCTGCAGCTCTGGAGCAGTCAGATACCCTGCGTAGCTCTTCTGAAACTCGTCCAGCCTTGGGAGAGGGTGGCCCCCAGTTGCACTTCAGCAATCATCACAATCAACAACACACGCAGGTGTCATCCCACTCTATCTTTCTGTGATCATATATTATGATATGGTTCATCCGTATCATCAGAAACAAATCATTCAAATAATCATTATGTGAACATTCTCTCACTGTATATAATTATATGACTATTATGATCATAAAATATATATCACTAGTGATCACCATATAATGCCTTCCTTCCTGTTAAACTCTCCCACTGTTCAGCCGGCTCCCGGACGCTTCTTCAGCTGCACGCGCCGTGGACAACAGCAGCTCCTTATTGGCCTCGCAGGATGCCATGGCCGTAAGGTTGACCTTGCTTCCACCGTTGTAGCAACCCCTCAAAAGGATAGAACAGTAATGAAAACTAATTGACATAGTGGAGAATGATTTACTAAACTTATCATATATATATATATAAACTCCATCTTTTGGATGCTTTTGGGGGGTTACTGCGAATCAAAACCTCCAATTCAGCGACCACAAATTCAATCTTGATAGGGGAAGAAGACACTCTTTGGGAGTCTGTACCTCCCCATTTTTTGAGGCACTGTGTGGACCATGGCAGCTGCGATGAAACCTCTCCTTGGCGAGATGACTGCATATCGTGTTTTTTTCACAATCACCGGGCCACTTATCGCCCTGTTGTCGGGGAATATGACCCGGTTACATTAGTGAGATAAACACCCACTTTGGAATTGTGGTATCTTTCATGTTCGATCTTGACCCTACATCAAATAGATTGGCAATTTTATGGACTATTCAAGGACTCATCCGAAGAATTAGCAATATACTGTATATATTTATATATATTTACTCGCTAGCCAAATAGAAAGTTCCAAATTCAAATTTAGGCCAATTCACAATGTATTTACTGTATTCATGGACTTATATCTCATCCCCCTAACAGTTGTAACTTCTATGTGTTGTTATCCCCCAACATCTGCCATGGTTTCTGGGGGGGGTGTCTTTCTTCGGGGGAAGGGATCATGGATCAACAGCCTCAGTTAGTTGACCCCATGGCATCCCAATAGACATCAGCCTCGGTCACAGAGGATTCTGCTTGGCTTTGGAGCTGCCGGGCTTTCACCTGCAGCGTAAAAGAAAAATGCAGGAGGTGCCATGGGAGGTCATTGGGATGTTTGGGATGCTCTTGGATCATAATTACTTAGAAATTTATGAGACAGTATCTATGATTTGTATGATATTTGAGTATTGTTGAGGATACATAATGATGATATATTCTACAATTTCCCTACCTGGAAGGGGCCAACTGTGGGAGAACTTCTCCCAGTTCTCCATGCCATGCCTCGCAAAAGCGAAGATGATCCGCCAGCAATGCCTTGAAGTGTTCCTGGAAGTCCACCTTTGACCGCGACACCAAGGGCCAAGGTGGATGCAAATGTCTATGGGTCAAGAATTTAAAGACCCAGGGGACCAGACATTATGTTGATTGAGTTATTGTTGATATTCATCATGAACCATCTCATAAATGGTAGGACACAAGTCTGATCCATACTTCCATTGGCATGGGTCATTTCACCCTGGTGAATCACGTAAAATCTGGTGAGCTATCAAAAATAAATGATGGAACAAATGATTTGGGGATGCGAACATCTATCCATTTCTTTTGTTGGTATTTCTGACCTGTGTGTCTGTCCGTGTGTTCATATATGGGTCAAAGAAAGGTGCCTCAAAAACGGTGTGGTATACCACCATACATGACCAAAACCTGTTGTTTGCTTCACATTACAATGAGACCCTTGCAGTCGAAAGGGAAGGCTCTGAGTCTGTGACCAGCTTCTGCTTCAAATCCACCTGCTGCTCCTGCACGGAGGTCCTTGAAACCATGGGCATCAAATGATTCTTTTTTCACGGAAATCATCATGCAGAATGGAAATTCATGTGAAAAACCCAAACACATGATGACCTGACTTGTAAAAATAATGCATGTTGCCAGTACGGTTGTGGCGGAACTGGCACGTTATCTGTCCAAAGATGATGTTGCTCCATTAAAAATCGTTCCTACTATTTGGATTGTCATCGCTTGGAGGCTTTCCCGACGGCTGCAGCACTGAGGCCAACACTGTAAGGTGGTTGCAGACTCCTCCAATATCTTCCTGTCCAGGGCTCCAGGTGGTTCCAGACTGATCAGAGGACACATCTCCAAGGCCCGAGGAAATGAGTGAGCCAGGTATAGCCAGGTGGTCTACAACCAGTTAAAACATGTTAAAACCCTTACTCAAACCCTCACCATGTTCTGCTATTCTCCAGGCCTCGTTTGATCCAACAACTCTTTCTCTTTCTCCTTAGCGCTGGATAACTTCCAACATGAGAAGTTGACACCCCTTGGCCCCGCGGATTGGATGGGGATCCGAAACCTCAATACATGGAAGAAACGAATGAACATCAGTCAAAACATATCAACAGCAAACTCTTGAATAATATTGATGAGCTCAAAAGTTGATACAGTACTCTCAAAATCACTCCACCCTTTCCACCTTTACAAATCAAGGGAATCTTGGCCAACCAACCACCACAAATTGTTGACATCTGGAGCTGCCAAGGTGCAGAGTTGGCTGCTTCATTGCTGGCACCGCTGATCTTTTCCTGCTCGCGAGGTCAGTTGCTACCTGTTATCTATTCTGATTGGGTGGTCAGACCTGTAAGACTGTCCAATATCCAACTTAGACGCACAAGTCAATTTTGAGCTCCTGTGAACCGACCAGGATGGTTCTTCAGAACAAATCACGGGGTGTAAGTCTTGAGCATCCGCTTCATTCATCTTCATTCTATGTTCAGCTCCCATGAAAGCCTCATACAAGCAGGATGAAAATTGTTACAATCCTCGCTGCAATGGATCTCTCCTTCATATTCACCTTCATACCACGATGTCGTCCAATAGTCCAGCCCAGGGCTCGGCCACCGGGATACCACAATATATTGGCATCCCTTAATGGACAAAGTCATCTTCAAATCCTTTGCATTTCTGGGTACAGTACTTGCTGCAACTACGTTTTTTTCCAAACGAAGCCATGGGCTGATGATATGCTATACAAAGGGCTCAATAAATATTATAATCATTCGCCACCCGAAAACATATATATTCAACACTGGCAAACGTGTAGGATTTGGGTTGTGTCCAATCGGCGTGACTACTTGGGAAAGCTGCCTGGATGGAAGCCTTAACACTGTAGAGCTCATTGCGATGCCTGGGACGGAGAGAGATGCAGCACATCATTGGATGGTCAGGATGTGGTTACGCTATGATCTAAATGGGTCTGTTAGAAAAATGGCCGTTTCAATGGTGAAAGTGAGGATAAACCACTGGATACTGGGACATTTGTTTTAAAACAAACCCACATTGTGCCACCTACATTCATGTTAAAATGATGGTACATTTCACTAGACAAATTGAAAACAAGTTCGAGATCTGGGATGTTCCAGACTGGGGTACCCCTGATCACCATTGGTTTCACATCAACAATGACCAATTTCAGATGATTTTAGGTTCCCCAACTCTAGGAGAGCGCACCACTTCTGCATCATGCATGCCTTCAACTTCATACCCCTAGGTAACTTAACATGGCGAAGGTTTAGTTCAATGACTTGCCTATATCATTGTCATGATGATTTGTCCAGTTCGCCAATTGTACTAGTCATCACCAGAGGGTACCTGAACTCCAACTCCTGAGACCTGGACTTGTCGGACTTTTCCATGTGTTCTTTCTGCTTCATCCGCGCCTGGCACCGCGAAACCGTCACGGCGCTTGCGATGACGACGACGTGTTTTGGGAAGAGCCTCGTCCAGCTGCCGCGACACGTCATCCAACTCGATCCTGGCATGAACAAGTGGAGTGTAGCATTTTATCACAGAAATAGATCAAGAATTGACATTCACCAAATTGATTCACTTGAATTCTTGTTGAATTAAATATATCGAAACTGGATAAGGTGCCCTGCCTCAGTTGTCGCTTTCGTTCATCCAACTCTTCGATCTCCTTGTCGATCTGTGCGCGAACCTGTGGCCATCGGCAAACTTGGAAGTTCCCAGCGAATGGTGCGTTGAATGGCTTTCAATCCGGGATGTAACGGTGATATACTACTGGCATCTACTGGCTACCCCAGCTGTTTCAACCCTTACCCCCATCACTTGATGGATCCAAATATGGGCAGCTAATATGCAGGACTTGTAAATGGATCTAAATATGGTCAACTAACTTACATTTCATACATTTACTAGTGAAGCCCCAACTAACCCCCATGATTCTTAAGACGTTCCACGGTGAAGCTCCGCGGATCATGGCCTCATCCAGGTGAGAAAGCTGCATCTTCAGACTCTCTTGCGAATGATTCAGCTCGCCCTGATGGGGTTGAGAGGCCAAGACATATGTGGCCAACTATTGTTGGTTGGTTGACTTGGTTTTGGGTGATTTTGCTGGTTCATATTTTTGGATGTACAATGATGTGTTTAATGATTTCTGATTATGATGAAACTGCTATATGATGTTGTATATAGCCATGACATATGAAAACTTCAAATAACTTGGTTCATCTGGCGGACCCTTGCCCTGAAGGCAAAGTTGACTTCTATTGAGTATAGATAGCTGCCTGTGTCTTGCCCAAGCACTCCAAAGAAGCTATCCTGACAGTCCATTCATGTCATTGGGTATCAAGTTAAAAAAAAAAATCAAGCAGGTAAGCTATTTGTTCTCTTGTTCCAATACCCCAAGCCCAGGTCTAACAGTTACTCTAAGCTTGTTAAAACCCAGTTGACCCAACGCAGGCTGCCCAGTCCTCCAACTCCTTGCGCTGACTGCTGCTGGACTCGGAATGACTCTGCAGATTCACGATGCGCGCCTCGCAACTCGCTGCTTCAAAGTCTGCTGAATGGTGCCGCTACTGAACCCAACAGGCCAAGATTTTGGTCCGACTGCACTTTTCAGCCTTCGCAACGCCGAAACTGACCTTTTCCTGATAAAACTCAGCATCCAACTTATGAACCCATTGATTCCTAGGTTCGTTCATCAGCAGCACCCATTTCTGAAGCCAAGCCTGCACCTGTTGCAACACGTGTTGCAGGTCATTCTCCCTCATCTGCCGCACCTCCAAAACATCGGTGGTGTATCAAGCAGTTGCAGTTTGGGAAATGTTCGACTATGCGACTGTCAAAAAGATTGGAAACAAAGTATAAAATATGTTAAAATATATCATCACAATAATTTCTGCGTTTCCTTCTGTTTGAAGTGGGACTTCTTTCCAGAAGATATTCCTTTCAGAAACTTCAGGATGCATTGAGTCCATGCATCCGGCGGCGCCTCATCGCGATGTTCCCCAGAAGTGTTCAGATTCTGCTGCACTGCCTGATACGTCAGCAACCTAAGTCTGGCATTCATCACAAGGCGGGTCCCCCAAAAAGAACACAAAATAATTGACAAGGTACTTCAAATCCGAAAGGGAAAATAGTTGAGTCACATTGTCATGGTCCATTTTAAAGCAAACCAATGGCTCTGAGAATCAAGTACTTTTGGAACACACTGGAAAGGTGTCACTGGGAACCAACTCAGGATGTGGCTGAATAAAAAACAGGCCCTGACCAAAATTGGGGACAACTTCCATAGCTTAACCCATTCATTTGCCCTTACTCATCTTACTCAAATTTCAAATAAGGAAATAAGTAAATCCTAGGTCCCAATTCAGCAATCTCCGATCGTCTCTGTCACCACCGAGGACCTGACAGCTGCGTGGACAGATCAACACCTGCAAGCCACTGAAAGCACAGCAGGATTGAGACCCTCATAGATCACCAGCCCCACAACCAGGCTATAACCAGGCTATAAAATCTATCAACATCTATCAACTACAGTGAAACCACTGTTTAAGAACCTACTGCAATAAGAACTTCAGGGGCTGGATTGCTGGATTTAACCCTTTCTGTCGGGTAATTGAAATAAGAACCCNTGAAACCACTGTTTAAGAACCTACTGCAATAAGAACTTCAGGGGCTGGATTGCTGGATTTAACCCTTTCTGTCGGGTAATTGAAATAAGAACCCCAGGGTACCCTGGATTCTAGCTATTGGTTCTTATTCCCCTTGGGCGGTATTTATTAAGTATTGATGCCGGTGCTTCTTCTGGATCGCTCTGGCTCGGTTTCAATTGGTATGCATAACTTCTTATCTATCTCTCTTCCTATCCATCTATCTATCCATCCATCTATCCATGTGATGGGCGTGCTGTGACTGGAAGTAAGCCACCCTTTACGGCCAGCTACAATATCAAGGCTTTGCTGCGAAACCCGATGGCGGGTGGGAATCGAACCCCCGCGCGGCGAGCAAGGACAAAGGTGAAACTTGAGGTCTGATGCTAGCCAGACTCACAGGGTCCTATCTAGCCTAGGGGGGTGGCCTTGGCTCATGTTAGCTTGTGGTGCCTTGTCTTGCCTGTGCTGCCTTGCTTCGGGCTGCCAAAACGGAAAAACAAACTTTCGGAGCCCGAAAGTTTTTTTCTTCCCCGGCCTCTCGCGCGAGCTACAACCATGCCAGAATGAACTTTCAAGTCCCGGCATGCTGGATTGTCCGGCCTTTGGCCGTATTTTGGATGGCTGCACCTGAAGAAACTTTTCGGACCTTAAAAGTTTTTTTTTCCACCCGACTCNATTGTCCGGCCTTTGGCCGTATTTTGGATGGCTGCACCTGAAGAAACTTTTCGGACCTTAAAAGTTTTTTTTTCCACCCGACTCTTTTCTGAACCTAATGCTAGAAGAATTGCTAAACAATTTCAGATATGAACCCCTTAAGAACCAACCCATTAAGAACTTGAGGGTACCCTCGTTCATAATTCCCATATTTTTTACCTATAGCACTTAAGAACCCCAGGGTAGGCTGGAAAATTCTTAATCGGTTCTTATCCAACGGTTCCGCTGTACCTCAAAAGCAAGATATAATCCACCAGTTGATTGGGCCTGGTGAAACTTTTTCTTTAGTCCCCCTTAATGTGTCACGGCCATCACCATGGGTCCCCAGGCGTTTCTTCGCGTGCTCCTCTGTGTCGCTGAGAGCCAAGGGTTTCAACTCCTGGAGTGAAACTAAACGAGTCGTGAAACCGATGGGATCATGCCGACATGCTGTTGACTGATGTATCCTGTAAGGATCTGATTCAAAGATAAATAAACCAGTGATTCAACTGCCAAGAAACCCATCCATTCCTTCAGAAATCAAGGCTCAGAACATGACAAACATTGAAAGCTGCCCCGGATGCTGCCGCCTGCTTCAGCACTTCCGCCTTCATGGCCAAGTCCTGCAGCTATCGTTGGATCGCATGATGTATAATGTAAGAAAAGAACTATAGGTGTCTCAACGATAGAAGCTAACTGTAGACTATAGACCCTTCATATACTATAGTTGAGGAATCCTTGAGGATACAGTTGAGTAATTATAGTCAAGATACTATAGCAACATTTGCCAATGGACTTAAAACATCTTTTCAAGTTCCTCCATGTTTCGAAGATCCTCCCAGAAATTCCCAAAAGGAATATCCACTCAGTGCCATCCCCAAGGCAAAATCCACAAGGTCCTTTCGCTCGCTGCTCAGAAGCTCCTCATTCCTGGCTTGGCCAACTGCTGGGTCCATTGGTTTCACAGTTCGGATTTGCTCAAATATATTATGGACAAGATAAGTTAAGTGAATATTTCTAGCCCATAGCAACCAAGTTGAAAGATCACAGCGCGGAATCTTTTTTCCACGTGTGCCATAGCAACCAACATGACGATCTGTATATAGTTAAACATGTTTGAAGATTGTTTGTTGGTTGACCAACATGTACACCGCACTGTTAAAATGGTCTCTAACACTTCCTTTCGTACGTAAATGTTCCATACATGGAGCATCGGAAATAGTCGATTCCATACATGCTGCCATATGCGGATGATGACAGATTTGCTTCATCTGATGTTGGGGGTGCTGCAAGAATCCACTGCAATCTAAAGAAAGAAAGTACGTAACTCTTACATCTCTGGAGTCAGCCAACAGAGATGCCCTCACACCAGCGTGACATTTTGGTTTCCTGATGCCGTCCGCACAGCAAGCCCTCAAGAGAGGGTTCCACGAGTCTCGAGACTCTGGGAAAAGAAGTCTGAGAAAGAATGGCTCAACGATTGGAAGAGCTGCAGATGATCTCTGAGGTCCGTTGGCATCTGGCATCTAATGCAGTAAATTGTACAACTAATCCGGTTGTCGATGTTAAAATAGGCACAGCTTTATAACAGGATTTTAGGAACTACACAGTTCCAAAGCCAATCTCAGGACCCAAATGTATCTCAGGTCATCTTAGGTCATGGTCCCGCGCTACGACTCCGGCGGTTTCTCATTCGGCAGCGCCACGCCGCGCTGCCACAGCCCGGTTTCCGGGTCGTCGGCGTCGCAGCTGGCCTTCGGGGTCTGCCGGCGGCATTCCTCCTGGCGACTGAGACATGGATGGAGATATAGATGACATGTACCATGGAATACCATATGCAAACACCATTGATATACCATTGGGACTATGGTTTTATTGGGATCATATGAATCAATGGAATACCATTTAGGACTATATAAAATTCCATACAAAATCAGATGAGATTATATCACCAAAAGTGGGATTTACCATTGGGACCATTGGTTTAATTGGGATTATGACCATACCACCAGAAATAGCATAGGAAGATCTGCCATGGTCAAGAGATGGGATTCATGGTTTATTATGTCATCCATCCGGCATAATGGGAATCCAAACGGAATCCGCAAATGCCAATTAATGGATGACCATCCCCCAACATGTATATATAATCTATCTTTTGACGCGCTTCGTGCAGATCAATCCTGCTCTCTCCAACCCCAGGCTCAGGTGGCGGATCTATCTTTTGACCATGGCACATGTGGGGAGAACTACATACAGTGAAGGGTGCCCTAACTGCGTTTCTGAAGCAACTGTCTCATGTTTGGATATATCTCATTATGTTTGGTCATTTTGATAAACATTCTGGCTTTGTCAAATCATAAAAACTCCGTTTGCGGTTGTATCCAATGTGATCCCAAGTGTAGTTATGTCAAATATCAGAAACTCCACATAGCATCGTGTACCGTGTACTTGTATTATATAATACATGGGGTTTCTATATACCATCCATTTTGGGGTACCCCATATATGGAAACCCCCATATTGTATCCCTCTAGCATGTCATATCTCAAAGTGGTTCACAACCAGCAGGACCGTCTCAAACCTGGCCATTCATCTTGGAGATGGCATAGAGCAGAATGCATGCAGTACTTGTGGTCCAAGCAGCGATGACGGGCAGAGTGAACCTTGCGTCACAGGCAGCACGTGGAGTGCTGGATTCAACCAACATGATCCAAAGGGTGGTATATTTCGAAGGTGTATATGGCTTGGGCTTTTAGCTGAGATTCACTATACTACTGAAGGAAACATGTTGTGGACAATCCTGCAGTGCAAAGAAGTTGGTGTTTGCTGCTCACAAGGTGCTGCTTCGGCTGGCTCCTGACGAAGTCCCATGGATTTACAATGAACAAGTTCAAGAATTACTCAATATTCTGAACCCCGACATCAAAATTCCAGACCTCCTCTATATATATTCTCATCCATGAGACGTTGCAGATCCAGTGTGCACCGCATAGAAATAGCAGCCGCCCAAATAGATGGGCACGCAGAGGGACTTGGCCACTGCGCCCAGTTTTTTCACCATCAGCGCGGTGGTGAGACCGCTGGCAACGTAGGAAAAGAGCAGGACCAAGGTCCGCCAGTTGTCGAAACCTTCCTGTAAGGCGGTGAAGGGCAAACCGTACCTGTTCGGGCCAGGACAAGCAACAAATCTCAGACTGGTTTGTAGTCTTGTTACACCCACCTAATCAACACCTCTGAAACAGCTAAATCCACACTTCAATTGAGGTATCTCACCACATTTCTCTCCAGTCTAGATACACGAAGCGCAGGGTGAACAAACTCAAGCTCATCGCTGCAAAGCTCATCCAACTCTGCTGCACCAGAAAGGGTATGCCGGGACGGAAGGTGAGTAGCTGCTCCTGGGACATCAAGGGTGGTTACCAATAATGGCATGGCCTTTCTCTTTCTCTGTGATTCAAGTATCCCATGAAAATCAATCGTGATATTTAAACATAGTTGTAGGATTGATATCCCATCAACTTATGTTTTTAATCACCATGGTTATACCCATTAATAACATTTAATACCTACAACTGCACCCCCAGGTAAAACGTTGTCCCCCCATCAACAGCCCACGGGGCTGCCAGATCAGCTCCTGCAAGACCGCTGCTAGTGAGGTCAGGAAGACCGCGATGGATCGTTCCGTCAGACCCAGGCACCACTCCATGGACGCCATGTTCACCGAGTTTCGACTCAATGCCCTTGGGAATGGGATCAGATGGGATCACATGGGATCAGATGGGATCTGGTGGGATCTGGTGGGATCAGGAAAATCTACAAGTTGTTTGACTGTTGGAAGATGTACAGCGAAGATAACGAATGGGCTACCAACTCTGTTTTGACATGGGAAGGTGCATATGGAAACGCATGGTGTACCAACTCAGGGCCACTGAAAAGATGGTGGGAATGCATTTTGAAACTCGCAGAACACCCGACTTGGAGTGTCATCCCGCACCAAATCAGCATTTGACCAAAGAAAGCCCAAGCATGAGGGTGGATGAGGTGGATGATTAAAGTTCACAATAGTGTATGGTACGAGTTTCAACCATTCGCTTTGTTAAACCATGTATCCCAGGCCTTCCAAAGGCCAGGTTAAACTTGGCCGTTACACTAACAGCCGGCCGTTACCTAAAGACCATCGAAAACCCATGGTATTTATTTACGTAATGGTTATGTTGATCTTGGGAATCTTGGGATTGATCGAAGGAAGTTTAGAAGTGAAGCTTCCGACAATATGGACAGTTGAAAAGCAGAGGTGAGAAAAGTCAGAAGTGAGAAGATCAGAGATGAGAAAGTCANGCAGGTGCGCGAAAAGGTAGGAAAGTCGCGAAACACTGTGTTTTTCCAATGATTTGTGGCTCCGGAGGGTCGAGAAGTAGGCTCGCTAAAGCGGCGGGGGCGGAGACATCTTGGCAGATGAGAGATGAAATTAACGTGCGGCAACACCGCGGAAGCACATTTGGAAGTAAAAAGTGTTAAAAACTGTCAGCGTCGGAGCACTTTTGGAAGTTGCGATGTGGAAAAAGTGTACGGCGCTGTGGCGCGAAGCACATTTGGAAGCAAAAAGTGTTAAAAACTGTCACGGTCGGAGCACTTTTGGAAGTTGAGATGTGGAAAAAGTGCACGGCGCTGTGGTGCGCAGCACGTTTGGAAGTAAAAAGTGTTAAAACCTTTTTGCTTCGGAGCACTTTTGGAAGTTGAGATGTCGAAAAAAGTGCACGGCGCTGTGGCGCGAAGCACATTTGGAAGTGAAAATCGTAAAAACGTGAGGGGGTTCGGGCCACTTTTGGACGATTCGATGGCCATCCGATGTCGAAAAAGTGCACGCCGTTGTGGCGCCAAGCACATAACCTTCAGTTTTCACAGTTTAACTGAGGGTTTTAAGCAAAATTTGAGATGTCAGTTAACTAACTGAACTAACAACTTAACAACTTAACAACTTAACAACTTAACAATTGCACAACTTAACAACTTAACAACTTAACAACTTAACAACTTAACCACTTAACAACTTAACAACTTAA
>BGPT01003110.1:40764-54980 GCA_003297045.1 Symbiodinium sp. clade C Y103 | reverse complement strand
GACATTGACATGCCCATTCTTTCACAACTTGGAATCTCCGACAACCTCTCCATTAGTGAGTAGTTTTGTCAGTCTTTTGCGCGCCCAGCTCCTTTTGCGAATTGCAGCTTTCGTGCTTTCAATTCAACGAGAAAAAAAAATANACCTCTCCATTAGTGAGTAGTTTTGTCAGTCTTTTGCGCGCCCAGCTCCTTTTGCGAATTGCAGCTTTCGTGCTTTCAATTCAACGAGAAAAAAAAATATGTATGTATATATAAAACACACACACATGTATACTACACACACACATACACGATTAATGCATGTATATAATCACATTTGCAACCATGACTATGTATGTATGTGATGTAATCAACCATCCGGGTTTGGGTCACAGGTCTTCGAAGACGAGTTTGGGGTACACCTGTTGTACCGTTTGGGGGCCCTGGTACCACTGGGGGCCCTGGGGGCCCTGGGGGCCCTGGGGGCCCTGGGGCCCTGGTCTCGGTCCTTCCATAATCTCCGGTGGTGGGGCTCCGAATAGGTCCCCGATGTATTCTGATTTTCGCCTTTCCATACTATCCCCACATTTGGAATTGAATATAGTGACAATCACTTAGAACATCATTGGGAGAAACGCATTCTACACAAATACAGTGAATCGTTTTAAGTGCGAAGCCCCCAAACCAACACTAAGAAAGTATGTATATATATATAAATACACGCCCCATGTTCTTAGTGTTGCACTTAGAACATTTGTAGGGCCATGTCTATGTTCAAAGTGCATGTCTATACTTAGGTTTGAAGTGTGTGCCCAGAAAAATGCAATAAGTCAAAATGCGAGCGGGAGCATGCGGGAGCTTATGTTGATACATCTCATGCGTGTACTTTTACACACACACACATATAGATATTCACATTTATATAGAGAAAATGTATACTATATTTGTGCAGCCAAAACCGAATCCGACCAGTCATTGGGGACATGCATGTATGTGAGTACACGTGCACATATACACATGGTGAGATAAATGAAACTTCAATGTTATATGGCCCTGCAGGAACAACATACTTACGAAAGAATTGGTATCTGATTCCATTTGCAGAAACACATTGAGAACACATGTAGTTTTCTGATTTTTGGAGAGGTTCTCAAGAACTTTGGTTCTAAGTAGGCACCTAGAAAACCACACTTCCGATTTAAAGGGGTTCTACATATGTGTCTTTATGATGTTCCCAGAGTGATGATTTCTCGTGGGATGATTGGGAGCTAAAACTCTGTGAGTCTCGTGAGTTTCCATGGATAGCATTAGATTGGATTGCCAGAGGGTATACCTTTTCTCCACTGCTCACTGGGTTGGTGCTGTGAAGCTTGGTCGCTTCTTGGGTAAGAAGCTCAGTTGGACACCCGCGACTCGAGACATATCGACGAAAATAGGATGGTTCAATCCCATCCCCTTATGCAAACCCCCCATATGGGTATAGGTCAAAATTGGGTACCCCAATAATTAGATGGTTGATGCTAAACATCTACTAAGATCTGTGGTCCCACAGGGCTGAAATTTTGACTCATCCCCATCTGGACCCACCGAAAAGAATCGATTCAATTCTCAACCGGGTTTTCTGAGGGGTGTTTTCGCCGCAGGCTCCGCTTAATTGGCTACGACTGCACGCTGCGAGGGACTCGCGCGAAAAGACAACTCGCTACTGCTTTGGTGAAATTTCCATGTGGTTGATCCAGAAATGGGTATGGCAATTCTACTGAGGAACATTGGGTTTTAAACTGAGGGATCGCATGCTTGGACACAATTTGTGTACTGTAAATGTATCCAAATCTAAAGCTGCAGAACGACTGCCATGACCCCACTTTTCGTGGACGCTTGAGTCGTCACATCACAATCATCATATAACGGTGGTCAGAGATGGTGGAGAACCGCATGGAAGCGATGAGACCTTTGGTCCGCGGCCATGGGTTCAGATCAGCCAGGGGACCGCGTTGCGGCCAATGGCAGCCGCTGAAAAAGTCGCGCCCCGGATTTCGTGCTCATGAGCGTCGCTCCTGCCGGGAGCCATGGAAACGTGGAGCTGGTTTACCAAAGATGTTTGGTTGGGTCCATGAGAGATGGATTGCACAGCAGACACATATTGAAACATTTTTAATGTCAACCCCTGGTCAATAAGCCGCCTCCAGTTTAGAAATAGAGACATGAATAAAGAAAAACATACAAATCATTGTAGACATACAGTGCCAATTCAATGTCCTTCCTTCATTATTGGCTCCTTTAATAGGAGGTTCAGAAAAAACACAGTGATCAGTTCAGTGCATGGTACCTTCCACATCCCCAGTGGGTCCGCCTCCAGGCTGAGAATTATGCATCCGAAGGCGCAGAGATCAAAGTTGAAGAAGTCAAATCGTCCCTGGGCTGTGGATGGCCATGGCCAGGGATGGCCCCTGGGCCCAGGGATGGCCCTGGAGGTTTCCCAGTCTGAGGTTGGGTTGAAAACAAAGGGGTCATGGGCTGGTCAGGGGAGTTGCTGAAGCATCCAAAGATCCCGAGGGGCGCCTAGATCCTGATAACCCCACACGGGAGATAGTACTTGTATGATCTTGTATGTACCTGTGGCCTTTGCCTTTTTATCATTTTTTATCCACATCCCCTCATTTCAAGGATTGCCCAATTGATTGTTGCCAACTACAGCAACTACATTCACTATAGGTAATTACATGATATATACTTGATGTACCGGCATATGCCCGCATATTCACACATGACATGCCCCCAGTGGCAAACAACGCGCCGAATTTAGGGGTTGGCTTTCTGCACGCTGAGGCTTGGCAAGGGCCCTTCCATTATTATCGCAGACAAAAACAGGCGGGGGGAGCGCCGTAGTGTTTTCATTGGCTTGAATTGGGGGCTTCTTAAAATGGGGGATCCTCAAATTACCAGGGGTTTCAGTACTAAAATGATTTAATGACTTGGATGATTTGGGGGTACCCCCATTTGAGGAAACCTGAAATTTTGAGGAGAAAATGCACTCATGAAACCAAGAAACGAGAGGGATTTCTGGTGGATTCTGGTGGGCCTGGATGACCCCACAACCACTGATGATTCGTGGGAAGCCCCAAATGACCTTATCTCAGGCTGTTGAAGTACGATAATTCTGCCGTGTTCATGGCAATAAAAGCTTCAATTGACAACCGACATGCAGTGGTTGGATAGGAATCTAGAAGAACTGAATTAGAACCAATTGTCGGCAATCCTACTCAACAGCTCGTCTGTGGGGCAGGAGACGTTCCGAGAGAGGCCAGAGGAGGGTTGGAACCACAAAACCAGAGAAGCTATGCCTGTTTTACGACTGATGAGATCGTAGCGGGTTTCAATCTTGCCAGAGTTATGCATCACCTAAAGTGATTATTACATAGCGAGTACACCTTCACTGACCTTCACCAACACAAGCTGCGGATTTAGAGGAATTGGAATCATGGTCAATATCTAGAAGTCCTTTGGTCTGGCAAGCAGCTGAAGCATGGGCAAACGACAGGTCAAGTTGCAGATTCTTCAGGAGAATGATGACCAATGCTAGCATGTATTAATATTTAAGGGTGTTGGTGTAAGAGTGGTCGGGGACCTACTCCAAGATGTGATGCATCCAGTGTGCATTATGGGAAAGAATCTCACCAGTGTATATATATTTTTGTTTATTTATATATATATATACATTCATGTATATGTATATGTATATATATATAGGTTGGTTGCAGTCGGACATGATCTATAGACCACCTGCCTCATACTTGGGACGGCAGCCTGCCTCAGGGATGTTAATCCTTGCACCGCCGGAGAAGAAGGAGGCGCCGTGGCACGCCAGACGACTCAAGCAATGGGTAAACAACAGGCGTTGTGATGAAGCTTCCCAAGCCAACCTTGGGTTGGGGTGAATTTGGTGAGTGAATGATTCGGTGATTCGTTTTTATTTTTTGGAAAATTAGCCCCAGAGAAAGATGGCATCGGACTGGCGAACATTTTCAGTGAGGTTATGTAAAGTTCCGCCATGAGAGCGACCATAAAAACAGCTGTGATGATCCCATAACTGCTTCAAAGGCCAATATGGTAGGCTCTGGTGATTGTTGGTGATGTAACCATCACAATACTGACAATCCTGATCAACTCCTATTTGCCCCCATTATAGCCACATTTGTATTTGGTGCGGAAGTTTTAAATTGATTTAAATTGCACCATTTTCAGAATCAATCTATGTCTCAGTTCAGTGCAACATCAGAAGTGTCTGGCTATGTCAACGGGATCCGCTGCCAGTCCGCCTGGAAGCGCGCTCTGAATATTTGGTCGGGCAGACTGAGGTAGCGCGATTTGGGTTGGAAATTGACCTGGAAGCAGTTGGAAAACTGCGGTTTTACCATGGAAAAACAGCTTCTGAATGGGGTGTCGATCTGATTCCAGGGTGACTTGACGATCTGCAGTAAGCGTATGGGCTAAGAATGGGCTTGAAACTGCTGGGTGTTTGCACCAGCCGATTTAGCAGGATGGCAGATAAGAAATTCAGGATTTTGATGCGACTTCGAGCTAAGGTAGCTTCAGTCCATCACTGGATTGAAGGATAGAAGGACAGTTTAGAGCAAAACATGACTTTGATCACCGATTTTTTCGGATTGTTTCCGGCGATGTTCATCTTTAACTAAGCATCCAGGCTTTTGGGAGAAGCGCCCTTCATTTGTAGCGTGGGCCAAATCAATCGCAACAACTTTTATGGAATTGTCGGCAGCTTCAGAAAGCGCATTTCTAGTTTTGGGATCATTTCTTCGCCCGCCAACACTGCCAAATAGCTTTCTTCATCTAGTTGCGTCCAATATATTGGAGCAAAAATCTCTCTGTGGAAGTACCCGGCTGCACCGCTTCTGGATTCCCGAAAAAAAAGCTCCGCTTCTTGGATCGCAGGCCGCTATTGGAAAGCTTTGCCTTCAGGGTTACCTTGGTGGCATGTCTCATCTTTGCCCTCTTTGGTGGGGGATTGTTGCTCCGGCCGCAGTTCGGAGGGACCCGGGAGGGGGGTCCTGGCCAGCCGGTGATCTTTGGAAAAGCGCGGAGTGGGACCAGAAGACCAACATGACAGCATGAACTATTTTTTGGAACTCGCAAGATGACCAGTCAGATAGTGCAAAAACCTGCCATTAACCTGCAGGATTCTTCACTGGTGGATCAGTTCATGTCAAGTCCAGACGAATAAACTTCGTGGCCTAAAGGTTTTGGCCGCTGTCAATCCGCATTGGCTTTCAACATGCTACCATGTAGCTCCAAGTGAGGACTTCTTTCCAGATCTTTGGAAAGAAAGGTGCCGATTCTTCGGAAACTCGGAAATGCCCCGTTTCCGCGTCACATCCCTCACCAAGATCCACCAAGTCCCCCTGGGACATCGACCCAGGTTTGTGATGTTTGACATTCCCGACGACCCAGGGATCCCCATTTTGGAGACTTGGAGCCAAGTGGAGCCGAGACGTTCCACCCGGGATTCGGCCATTGGGTGTGTGTTAATAGTTGAGGGATGTTGAGGGGAAGGGATGTCTCTTGCTTATTTGGCTGATTTTCAATATGTTTGTCATTTTCAACCCTGAAAATGAGATGATGATCCCCAGCACCCTTAATTGCTGTCACACTCGGGTAAATATATACAGTCAGTAATATATATATATATATCATATCAACGTATATGTATGACATGTATGTGCATATCTACCCTATATCATTATATATGTATTTAGATGGGCTAGAAAATCTTCCAAACCCATTTAATCTCATGTTTCCTTGTCGTCATTCCGGGACGACGTCACACTTAGGATGCCCTCATGATCGTGGTGATGGTCCTCTTTGTGCTGGAGATGGTGATCAATGGCGTGGTGGACTATAAGACCTATCCTTTGTGCCTTGGTTTGCAACCAGCTGGGGATGAGCTGAGATGGAGAGAGTCGTCAAAAAAGAAATCTCAATCGAAATAATAGAAGATTGATTAACAAAAATGAATCCGAGTCCAAAAGCAGTGGTATATGAATTAAACCTCAAGTCAGCATCTTCTTGTTAGGGAGGCAATTTATAAATCTCCTCCACCATCCACTCCGAAGCGCCAGGTCCTTCTTCTTCTGGATGGACGCACTAGGCACCGTGTCCATGATCTTTGAGATCAGCACCCTGCTAGGCCCTGGGGGCAAGATGCAAACCACCAGTGGTGGAGTAGATGCCACGCTCATCCGCGTGGCGCGTGTGGCCAAGGTCAGGAACTTGGGGATGGGATTCGGGGTTGGGGTGAAGGTTGGAGTGGAAGTGGGACATTTCCAATTTCCGGACAAAGAACGGTTCGAAGAGATCATGTGGTAGTTCCCCCTTGCTCAAATCCGCCAATGCCGTCGTGTTTCGTGATGGAGTTCTGGTGACTCTGGTGTGACATCTGGACATGACACCCGGTAAAGCCATAATATAAGACCTTCGTCTACATTGGATGAATAGATAGACAAACACACGCACACACACACACATACCGTGTTTCTGTATATTATATGAATATAATTGTATATATATATATATGATACGCATGTGCATGTGCGTGTGTAATATGTATACACACCGCCGAAACACTTCGTTTCATGATGGAATCCTCCCATATTTTAAGCCAGCTCCATGGGCCCAATGCCAGGTGGGTGCACGAGTGGGACGATTGTCCAAACTCATGAAGTGCATCAGCTACTACCTGAAGGCACCCGGCTACACCAAGGGCCGTCATGTGGGGTGTACCTCTTGTGGTCGCCATGCAAAGCTGGTTGGTGGTGGTTCTTGCTGGTTTTGACATGTTTGAGAAAATATCTACTATTTAGTATTTTTCAGGGTGTTGCCGGGTGGCTTAGCCAGCAGTCAAGGTTAATTATGGAAGATGCCCTGCAGTGACTTTGCTGGCCCAGCTTGCCACATCTAATTAAATCTCCTCCCTGTGAGTGACAAACTTTATTGACAACTGGTGCTTAAGTACAGGAACACTTTCGACTAGGGGCTTGCAACTCCGAGGGAAGCATTGAACGAGCTTCAACATGGGCCTTGAATATCCTTGAATGATGTTTAACTGGTTTGAGTATGTGTGAGTTCATGGGAAAAAAGGTGATCATGCCTTTGCAAGAGTCTCCAGCAATGCTTCCCAGCAATTCCGCAGGACAAGGACAAGAGGCTTGACTTGTCTTTGAGCCCAGATCGGGGAGAATCTGCTGGTGGTCAGTCTTGGGATGTCTTTGGTTTCATAAGAATGGAGGTTTCCCAAGTCATGGGAGTACCACCAAATCATCCAAATTAGATCATCTTAGTACTGAAGCCCACAGTGACTTGGGATTTCACATGAGTACAGCATGTAATCCACACAGATGATACAGAAACATCCTCTTCCATTCTTTGGGGTGATTCGAGCAAGCTTTTGTGGGATATTGATGGCATGTGGGCGAAATACACTCGTAATCAAACATGGCTAGTCATGGAAAATTCCCCATTTAGTTAATGATATTAGACTTTCATTCAATTATAAATTGTAAACTATATAGGGTATTTCCCAGCCAGTCATGTTTGATTACCGGAGGGATCCGGAGGATAAGTACAGGTCTAGGCGAATGATAAGCTGTCAGCAAGATGCATCAAGATCCATTAAAACCATCACCATCCCTGACCGTCAGACGGCAATGCTCCTCCGACATCCGCCCCAGGTCGCAGAACCCGGCGGAAGCCAAAAAGCTTTCGGGTCGATTGATGTTGACCCTTTCTACCAAGGTGACGGGGACGTCGTGTCAAGGGCAGCTGTTGGTATCCCACAACAACTGTTGGTATCGCTTCTTTGGCGGTGGACTATGCCCACTATTTTGGATTTTGGAGGTTGCGAAATTATTTGATATGTATCATGTACTGGTGATCTGGTGGGACATCAGCTGGTGGCAACACTTAGCTGGTTGGTAAATTGGGTCAATGAACAACTAATCCCACCAAAGATCAATACACATTCTCCTTCTGGCAGGGTAAATAATCAATATTTTCCCTTTTCTTACATACCACCCAAACGAAACCCTGATTTAGGATTGGGTCTATTCTAGTTCTGCGCCCCAATGAAACGGAATGTTTAGATTCAACTTGACCGGGAAAACCGATTTAAAACCCCCATCATTGTTGTGCACATTCCTACAACATCCTTGTTTGATTAGGGGCAAGGGTTGTCTATGGCCGTGTCATGGGAGGTGTCACTGCTGACCATTCTGCTGGTACTGGCGATTCCTTTATTCTCCATCGCGCAGTATCCAGAGCAGGACGGAGCAGACCAACCATGGTTGGAGCCCTACTACCAGTTGAAAGTAGTGGGTTATATTACATCTATCTATACATATATAAATATATACATATACACATCCATATACATATATTTCGGGTACTGTGCTTATATATACTTTGTTCATTTCAAGAAACTGGGAGATGGCGATGTTACAGCAGCTCCAGGACCTCTCCATGCTGGTATGGGGCAACAAACTGGAAGCCGACTATCAGTCCCTGGGACCTGCGGGAGTTACCAATGACCGATGGAAGTCAAGTGGTGGTTGTGCAGGGGTTGGGTACACTGGTGAATGATAGATCAGTGTAGGTCTGTGATGATTGTTTGAAGGGTATTTTGCCGAACTGCCTATTTTAAAGGTACACATTGTGTGCCTATGTGAACAACTCCAAGGGGGCAGTTTTGTTGGGCCAACGTTGATAGCCACTAGTTGTGAGCTCCCTGAAATCCACCAAGACCAGGAACTTGAACTTGGAACACATTTTTGTTGTAGGTTGATGGGGATATTTTTATCAACAAATGGAAACATTTCCCAGACCCAGCTGTGCTCGACAAGATTGCCCCACATTTGGGGCCCATGCCAAAACATGAACAACAAAAAGGTAAGGGAGCAAACGTTGTGCCAAACAGTCTTAAAGCACAGATTTCAGATATTTGGATGTTATTTGAATTTCTTTTTTTTTTTTAAAGAGCTGAGCACCGTTCATCCCAAAGATTTTCTCCGTTGAGTCGGTCTCGAGGCGGAGTTATAGTGATCTCAATGCCGCGCCATCGATGAATACAACCTCCCTGTTGGAGGTGCCGGCTGAGTTTTCATGGAATATTGCATGGTATCAACATGTATATATCAACAATGGGATAGATTGGGTTTAGGGTAGATTGGGTTTTAGGGTTTTAGGGGGGCTAGCCTTTGGTGTCATCAAACATGGCTTGGAAATCCACACACTAAGTGGAGGTTTCTGGTTGGGAACATCATCGAACTAGATGGTGGATTTTCCTGCAAGCCAGGTTTGATGACACCGGAGGATATCCCAATTCATAAGGAAATTGGTATGTTGCAGGGAACTTTTCTTCTCCCTCTCCATGGTCCAAACATGTGATGCTGATCGAACGGCTGACTTCAATATTTTTTGGGGTGGACGCCGGCTCCCATCAGTTGCACCCCATGGGCCCCCCCCAAAACACCCCTCACTCGGGTGACAAGTTCAATACGGGTAGAAACTCAGTTGGAACGGGAAAAGGGCCCATCATTGAAATATGTGGGTTCCATGCAGGAGCCATTCGGGGTTGGCTCAAAATTTGAAACTTCCAGGGTCCCACATCCAATGGTTGGTTGTCATCATTTTCTCCGTTTTCTTTGGTAATGGGGATGGTTATCATATGTTATCATCATTTTTGTCTTTTTTTTGGTGGAAATTTAAGGGATCGCCCATTTTTGAGACACTGATGAACTCGAATGAACTGGGTTTTCCAAACAGATGACAGGCTGAATCAAGGCTTCAGCTCAGGGATGATGCCATAGACGCTGCGCAAAAGCGTTTGGGAGAGTGACACTTTTGGCTCGAGATATTCATATTTTGAGTGTTGATGAGTGTTGTTTTCACTTTGTTATTGGTACAGTATACAAGTATTGGTGCTACAATGCACCATTGCAATTCTCAACATTCATACGAGCACTCTCATAGTCGAAGTTCGTTCTTGTCATTATCATTCTCATTGCTGCTCTTCGTATTTGACTACTTGGAGAAGCACTCCATTTGTGCTTGAGGTAAGCATATGGTTCCCGAGTGTTCGCACTGAAACTGTAAAACTTCCAGCTGATTTTACCATGGTCGCCTTGAAGAGTGTTCGATAGCAGCGCTAGATTCAGCCTGATGCAGCTTTCACACAACCGCCGTGGAGCAAGTTCTGGCGTTGACGGAATCAAAGCTTGGCTCTGCAGTTCAAAGTCAGCTCACCAAGCTGCAAATTCAGAGCCACACATTCAGTCTCATGATGTTTCATGTTCAGATCTGGTCGGTGTTGCATTGGCCGTGTTGGAAGATGGACCGGTGGTTACCTGGGCCGATCCAAGTTATGGTGGTGACAGCTCTGCCATAGAAGATTCATTTCCACAGCAGTGTTGTATCCTTCCAAGGCCATAAAGGGCTGGTAGTTCAAAAGGTTCATTAGGTCCCTGGTCCAGGGACCCAGTGAACTTTCAGAACTACCACCCCTTTATGGCACTGGATGGCTTCTCACACCTGTCTCAGGCACAGGGCCCCGGCAGGAAAAAGGCACCCCCCTGGTTCACTACCGGTCAGGGCCAAACATGGATAGAGGCAGATGTCCGAAACGACCTTAATTCATTCTATAGTTCTATGTATACACATGTTTGGACACGCACAGGCATACATATACCTGCATATGTCACACATGTATCTATATCTACATCTGTACTTATATCTATGTCTATATCGCATATCTAATATCTACTATGTCTAATATCAGAATATCGTATCTACTATCTACGTCTATTATCTACATCTATATATCCGCTTTGCATGGACGAAACATGTTCAAGTCCCCATGCCAACCTCCACCGGGCGGGGAGGTTGCAACATCCGCCGGCCTTGGGATGACTGATACGCCAGGACTCTGTTCAAGAAATGATGACCTTCTATGATGTAGGCGCCGGTCCGACCGGACATTTCCACTGGGACAATGGGCCTGTTTTCGAATTGGGGAATTGGGAGGTGGCCAACCATTCAGCGGGGGTTCAGGTTTAGAAACTCCCTAGGTTATCAATTCTGGTACACCCAGGTTACTGATGACACACCTGGCTGTATGCACATGTACGTCACAATATTGCAATGTTATCGTTATCGTGGCCACCATTATTGTATAGCGAGTATTGATCTTGGTCCTGAGTTTGCATATCCTCCCTGTCATTTTCACTGGGCAGCCTATCCCATTCTATCGTTGGCGTGCCCGTATGCCACATGTTGACCAATATCTATCTCAATTACTGGGCAAACCCTAGTTTAGTTGTTGCATTGGTTGATCTACAGCCCAAGGATTTTTTTCCCTAATCTTGACGTTTTCAAGGGGCTAAAGCTCATCCAGTTGGATATCAGCCTGGCAGGCACTGCCAACTACTTCCCCTATCGCTTAGACGCCTTCACCGAGGAGGTTGGTTGTCGACTTCCTTGGGTTCAAGTACGTGTAGGATGTAGACGTGAATATTGCACGTGTCTCTGTCGGATAGATGCATCCGCATGTGCATGATTTTCTATGAACATAAGTCTATCAACCTATCAGGCTATCAATCTATCAGACCCATCAATCTATTTGCCTGCCTCTCTGTCTCAAAAAAATACACGTTTTGTTGGCATGTCACAATATCTCCATGGATCCCTTGAAGTGAAGGTCCTTTCAGGGCTTTCAGAGTTGGTCAAAGCTTTGCTGCCAGGTGACCCTGCCAGATGGCAGGCAAGTCACAATCCCGGGAGCCTCTCTGTTGGCCTCCCAAGCTGCTCCCAGACAGCTGTCTGATGTGATGCGTATTACGGCCTGGGGCCCAAGGGCCCCAGGGGGCCAGCAGCCTCCTGGTCTGAAGGCAGAAATCAATCCAAACTCTGGATGCAGTAAAGTCATGTAAAGTCCAAGATTTTGCTGTGTATCAGCCACGTGTCCAAAGGTGTTTGTTGGTGAATGTTGGTGATATCCTTCATTGTTGGAGGTTTTTTCCAGGGGCAGAATCCCATTTGTAACAAGCAGAATGCAGGAACATGCAGCAACGAATCTTCCAGGTGGCTCCTTCCAAGGTGTTTTGAAGTATTTGGATGTGTCTGACAGTAGGAGGAAAATGTTTTGTTTTTTTTTTTCGAAAACGATGATTCACCAACCAATTGCAAGGATTCTCAAGTTATTTTGCACCACATTGTCGAACAGTGACGATTTTTGAAGCTGCTGAGGTGAAATGCAAAATCGACCGCCCGGGCTGTTGCTGTGCCCAGCGGGGTGGCTGGGGTGGCTGGGGTGGCTGGGGTGGCTGGGGTGGTTGATGGATGCTGGATGATGATGATGATGATGATGATGATGATGATGATGATGCTGGTGATGATGATGATGATGAGGAGGACGACGACGACGACGACGACGACGACGACGACGACGACGACGACGACGACCATCGTCACTTTATTAAGATTGTTGTCATAATACCAGTCACCATTTTTTAGTAGAGTTCACACGATCCAAAGTCATCAAGTTCATCATGATCATCAAATTATATCCACACTGCCGTGAATTTTCTGCACAGGAACTCATCCCGAGGGACGTGTCATATTTCACGGAACCGCAGATCTCAAGCTGTTTTAAAATGTGGCAGCAAAGCTGCAGATTTTGGACTGTTGGCGCAGTGCCCGACAGCGACGTCCTTTGGCCCGTCCATGGACGGGAACGCGTCGTCGTCTGGTTCAAGCATCGGCGAGTGGATCAGGATGGGATGGCAGTGGTGGGAGTGGAAGCAAGATGGAAAAGAAAGAAAGAATGAGAAAGATGGATACGGATGGTGAATTTGGAGGCCTTTGGTGCTTTCATACTTTTTCATACCTTTTCTTGGGGAGGAGCTGGCTGTTTTTTTTTGCCATGGCTTCACGTCACCAACCAGTAGAGCACATGCCCAACAAAAAGCAAGAAAATGGCCATGAAGGAATGCCCGCGTGCGTCCCCCGAAACTCTTCGGAATTGGGCCCTTTCCTACTTGAACCCATTTGATGTTTGTTTCCCTGGTTTCAGTTCCGTTGCAGCCCTGTAGAGTCAGTGAAGTTGGAGTGAGGATCATCCAGCCTTTCTTGGCTTCACGGTTGGGGTGGCTGGCGGCGGTTTGAAGGGTCTTGGACAGAAATCCCTGGGATGGCACCGAGAAAGACTTAAACTTCTGCAGTTTCCAGGGCCTTTGGTTCTCATCTACTCTTTGGTAATCTAAAAATATGGGGTATTTTTCAGCAAACCATGATTACCAGAGGGTCTATGAGTGGCTCGCAGGACGCTCAATAGCGGAGGCTTCCTTTCACTCAGTGATGACATGCCAGCAGAAGAGCAGGATGAGCAACAGCAGGTTGGGCAGGTTGCTGTGGTTTCTTTGGTTGCTGGGTTTGTTGGACTTGTTTGTTGTGGTTGATTGGTTGGGTCTCTTTTGATTGCTTTGGCTTTGGCTTGATTCTTCCACCGTTCTTCTCGGTTGGGTCGCAGTACCTGCATGATTTGTATCTGATTTTTAACTTACACAGTCTGGAAAACAGGAGCCCGGGGCCCTCACAGCCATCCTGCGGTGCAGGCAGCAGCCAGTAGTTCCGATCCGGCCATGCCGGTGCAGCCAGAGCAGGCTGCCTTAGCTGCGGCGCTAGCTGCGGCGCATGCGGAGGGCACCTGTGTGCCCTGTGTCTTTCATCCTGTGACTGGAGGGTGTCTCAAGGGACAAACTTGCAACTTGCATGCAGTAGGACGTGGATGCGGACCGGTGGAGAATGCCATACTGTATGGAACGCCACCCAAGTCCAAGCTCCAAACGTGACATTTTGGAATTTGAGGGGCGGATAGTTTTGGGAAATCCAGATGTTTGTTGGATCAAAGGAAAATCTATCGCCTAAGGATGGGGGGCCCATGCCTCGGCGCATCATATGTAGAAACTTGGGCAGAGGGTGGGTATTCATGATAAATGTTTGTATATGTTTGTTTTTTCCATTTCTGGCTTGATAATGACATAATTGTAGTATATTGTAGATCCCCCCAATTACTAGAAGGTCTGAAGCCTT
Source organism: Symbiodinium sp. clade C Y103 (assembly GCA_003297045.1). NCBI lineage: Eukaryota > Dinophyceae > Suessiales > Symbiodiniaceae > Cladocopium > Cladocopium sp. clade C. The sequence continues at coordinate 40,842 of BGPT01003110.1, read as the reverse complement.
GTGCTTAGGGCACAAATTTTCTAGGGTCTGAAGTGGTTTTTTGATCACATTAGACCCTAGCCAGCTACCAGCTCAGAC
>BGPT01003110.1:11518-32538 GCA_003297045.1 Symbiodinium sp. clade C Y103 | reverse complement strand
CGAAATCCGCGCGGAGGAGGAATCTAAACAAAACCTACACCACAAACAAACCTACGACCAAGCAAGATCCACAAGACACGCCGGCAAGCCGGCGGATTTCACTTCCATGCTTGTTTTCGGTGCAGCGTTTGAATTAGTGATCATACATGGAGTGATTATGCCTCATCTTGGAAGTGACTGTTTGGCACACCAAGCAGAAAAAGCAAAACAGGCAAGATGCACGGAGGTCATGTGTACTACAAACTTGCACACAAACAGACGCAAGCAAGCAAGCACATACACACATCACACAAAGTCAGAAAGTCTCTAATCGAGATTGGCATTGCCTGCATAATTGCAAACATCATCACAATTATCGGCTATCGGCATATTTTTTCGACATCTCCCCGTCTCTACACACACACAGACACAGACACACACACACACTAGCATATTATATAGATGCCAGTGGTATCTCAACAACCCTACACATAACCAATCAAAACTACACAAACGCACCCGCAGCCACCTCCAGGAGGCAGATGAGGATTTGGAAGAAACTGAGCTGTTAGAGGCGCGCATGTTTTTTTCGTTTGACGCCACGTTCGCCGCTTCAACAGTGGCGTTTTTGACACCGATTTTCTGGCAATTGATGATCAACTGGAGGTTTCATGCCTTAACCAGCAACAAACTTGGGATTTTTCATGGGATTTCGTGGGATATATCAGCAACATTCAGCAACCATAGTTGTTTGGGTGTGTTTGAGAGTAAAGGATTCTACCATCAAGAACATCGGGATTTAATGGTACTTATGAGGAAATATGATGAGCCATGTAACCCAATTCATATGATTTGTGTGTCTGAACATGAGGTATTATATAACCCCCAAATTTATCCAAATTTACCATCACTTTTTTGGGGCACCTTGTTTTCAGACAGCAAGATCCTGGCACTGTATTACAGTATTTCCAAAAAGATGGATGATAAACTGAAACCTTGGAACATGTTTGAACTCATATTTTTTTTCCCGTTCCTGGGATCGATCTCCTGTTTATCCATATCGTAGTCCCAGAAGTTATTTGCGGTTAACCGGAAAGTGCATCCCATCCAATCCATGAAAACTCCCATGAATCCGAAAGATGATGTTTTTTTTTTCTCTGAGTTAATCCATGAAAAAATCACATCAAATCCATAAAAATCCCATGACACCTCATGAAAATCCTATCAAAATCCCATGAAATCTATGGCCAACTAACTGAGTTCCATTCTGCCGACCAGGGCATCTTCAAGAAGTTCGCGCGCTTGGCCTCGCTGGCGGCGGGCCGCAACGAAGCCACCGCCGAAGAGTTGGCAGGCGATCAGTGAAGGGAGCGGTGAGGGACAAAGCTGTGGTTGGAAGTTGGATCCACAATTTTCCACTAAATATTGTATGCATATTGTATGTATATATGTATATATATATATCTGTATATTGCTTTCCATATATGATAACAAATAATTCTCCTAGCAATAACTGATGAAAAATAATGGCAATAGCAATCGAAATAAAAACATGAAATATTGACATTAGATAAACCAGCCAATTGGAGCTATGAACTAAGAGTTTCCGAAGCACATGATAGTGATAAAAAGGCCATCCAACTGTTGTCATCTGAAAGAACATGTTCAACACACATATTCAAATTCGGAATATGACCAAGCAAGATCGATGCATGTCGGTTCTTTTCAATCATTGTTTTTAGTGTTCCATTTTGCAACTTGCATGGGCTCACCAAGCAGTTTATGTAGCTGGAACCGCTGCAGTGGATGATGGCTTTTGACGAAGTGGGGATTTCATAGGGATTTCGGTAGTGCCACCGCCTTACCTTTCAGCGGATCAGCGGACGTCATTAAAACCGACCAGCGGGCCGTGGCAGGCATGGATGAATCTGCTAGGGGTGTGATGATGGAGATGATGAACGTGCAGGTGGTTTTTGGGAGGGTCGGTTTTACGGTTTTTTTTCGCTGTGCCTTCAGTGGTTTCTGGAACTTTTTCATGATCATGATATCTGTGATCATTTGAATATCTGACATCCGTTTTCGAAGAATGTGTGGGGAAAAACTCTGGTAGGAACCTTTGTGTTCTCCTCGAAAAACATCCGGTACAATCTTACATAATATATATATATACACGTTATATATATATATATATGCACATTATATTTACATCATATATCGAATTTGTGCCATCCAACATGCAGAGCGGTTGGTTGATTATAGAATGATTAGTGTAGTGGGTTTAAATATGTTGAAACCTATTTGGTTTGCTAGGGGTTTTAGTATCCAACCCCAAATTGATTACAGGAATACCTAGTGACCAGCCAGCATATTTTTCCCAGAATCGGCTTATATAGGGGAAATTGTTCCCAGAAGCTGGTGCACTTGGGGTCAAAATCCATGAAGTTCGTGTGGCTATTCCCACAACACCGATCTAGTGATATCCAGTGATCTGTGGATCATCAGACCAAATTTTGGGTTGCTTCCTACCCATCAAAATGTTACCGGTAATATCTTTGGGGATGGTTTCTGAACTTTAAACCCCCCCTCAGCCTGGGGATGGCCCCACGGTGTAACCTGACGCCAGGTGTCCACAGCTGCACATGTACAAGAGACCAGCGCCAACACCTCGTTGCGCGCCAGTGAGGGAGCACAGCTGGCCTTACTGCTGTGGGGGTAGGAGACATGTACGGGAAATTATGGAAAAATGATGAACAATAAACAGAAAAGACATACAGTGAAATACGAGGTGAAACCCTGAGTTTTTAGGGTTATTTCACCACCAATCTTGTAAGATGATCCTGCTGGGATAGGATCTCCGGGAAGTAAAGATGAGTCAAAAAAACCCAAAAGTGGGTGATGCCACCAATATCTACCAATACGATCCAAAAAGTGGCGCCTGTTGGGAACCCCCGGGAGCCAGGTGCTGTTTCTGCTCCTCCCACTGGATCGGAAGGCGCGAGATGATCCGGAGCGCTGGGTGAAAATCATCCATCGATAGAAATTCATATAGAAATACACGGACTTCCTATGAATTCAGATCGGATTCCTGAGGACGTTGTACTTGTTTCTAATCTTTGGTAGTAAGATCACCTTCGGAGGAGTGATGGCCCCCGCAACCCGAGACATCATGTAGTGAACTCAATAATGAATCATACGAATCATACCCAATCCGACCATTGAGACCGAAATTGACCTTGAAGATACACATATCTTTTTCCAACAAAATCCGAACGATACCCGGTTGGGGTTGATGATTGGCTTCGCCACACATATGGAGGTTTCCTAAAATAGGGGTACCCCCAAATCATCAATTTTAATAGGATTTTCCATTATAAACCATCCATTTTTGGGTACCCCCATTGTAGGAACCCCCCATATATGGAGAGATCAAAACATAATATCAGGTCACCGCTTTCCCAAATGCAGGCCTTGAAGAAAGCCATCATGTGATGGCTCTGTTGCTCGGCTACGCTCGGCAAAAGGGGCCCAAAAAGGTATCGACACCACTGGTTTCCTGTAGATGTTCTTTCTAAATAAAGTCCGTAGAATAATATGACATATCAAATCCATATTAAACTATACTAAACTATATAATATTGAACTACATTGAACTGAACTATATTAAACCATATTGAACTATATTGAGCTATATGTTAGCTATTCAACGACATTGATCACCACATTAAATACCATCTTAACCCCCTATCGTTGCCTCTGCCTAAACTCAGCCACAGGTCAGATCTGCCGGATGTGCCGGTCATTGCCTCGCTGCCGGTGTCGAGGTGAGGGGTTTGTCGTCGCTGGAAGGTGGTTTTGGTCAGCATGGAACCATCCACAAGAGGGAGTTTGAATGGGATTTAATAGGGTTTCATATAGGATTCAATGGGATTTCATGGGGTTTAATAGGATTTAATGGGACTTCATGGGATTTATTGATAGGACTTCATGGAATTTATAACCAGCTGAATATGTTTGGCTGAACATGAGATAAACCCCCAACATGTGCTTTTGAGGTATATAAAATGATGGATTAACCAATGGAGGAGGACATGGGGCACCTTATTTTCCCCTCCCAAACCACAAGGTCAACAAGGGCCGACGAACTGGGGTGCAGTTGGGGGGCGGGATTTCGGGATGAAATCCATGGGATAGCAGCTAAATGCTTACAGTATACTCATATACCCAATTCTACCCATGGATATTGCATGATATTACTCTAAAAATCTCTAAAATGGTTCATATACTTTTAACAGATCTACTAAAGATCATGAATGCCTATGCTATGAAGAGTCATCTATCTTCATATGAATTCAATGTCAACCCAGTATGGTGACCAGGGACCACATTGAGTCCTTTGACCTCGACGTTCTAGACCTGGACTCGGAGGGTCAAAGCAAGGCGCGCTCCGTTCATCGGATCGGGGATCCGGTTGAGGATCTGTAGCCTCCGGTCATGGAATTTCCATGGGATTTTTCATGGGGGTTTAATGGGGTTCTAACATGATTGCATGGGAATTAATGGAATTTAATGGTTACGCTCTGGTAATCAAACGTGGTTTGCTGGAAAATCAGCCTTTTAGAGATGATTGAAGATCATCAAAACATATTGAAGCCTGCATTTACGGTGGATTTTGATTAATTACCAGAATATACAGGCTTGAATGGGATCTAGTGTGGGGATTTTAATGGGATGTAGATGTAATTTCATTAATTGGAATCTGAACACACACACACACACATATATATATATATACATAAGGGGATTTGGTGTGATGGGGCTCTATAGGGTTCAATCGGGATTTGACGGGCTTTGTTGGGATTTAATGGGATCTACACAATCAACCAGAAACTTTGCAGATTTTGAAACATGCAGACACCCCCAAGAAGTGGATGGAAATCATTTAATGTGGGTAAAACAATGCCATAAACCACCCATTTGGGAATGGTTTATACCACCTATTTATGGTGAAATTGGGGATGGTTTATTATTGTTTTACCAACATTACTCTCAAAATATGGAACGTTTTGCCCAAGCAGCCTGAAGCTGAGTGAAGAAATCAACGGATCACTCACAGATATATAATGATACTGTGAATGGATATGAATGGAACATCCAGCCAGATATTACATATACAGTAGTCTGGTTTTATATTGATTACATAGCCTCGCGAGTCTTTCGCACGGAGTGTCCTCGACCATCAGCTTGGCGGCAGTCTTTTTCCCCTTGGCCTTGCCCTTTTTCCACCTTATAGCCACCCCGGCATGCTGTACAGTGCATAGGTTTGACCTGTGACCCATGAGACATAGACATATAGCCAGAGGCAGCCAGATATAGTCTGGTTGTATACATATGATATATATATATGTATATATACATAGAGCCAGATGCATTACCTACTTGTATATGAAAAGTAGCCAATATAATATAGAACCAGACTAGGGATGTTTTTTTCTCCGTATTTCAGGGAAGGTCATCCTCATTTGGTGGAACATTCTCCCCCAAAGTCCGTGGATTCATGGGAAACCATCCGCTTAAATCATTCGGAACATTCGGACATTCCCAAGAAAACCATCCATTAATTAATGTCTCATTTTGGCTGGGAAACTCTAGAGAAACCCATCCGGATTCCTCTACAAATACTAATTAAACGTAGCTATTGAAGCCATGGCCATAGAAATAGTGGATTTTCCCATTAATAGCATGGTGATTTCCCATAGTTCTGTTAGTTTACCAGAGGGTACATAGCCTCACAGGTGGCAATTCACATTTTCTTCGACACGGCGGTCGGAAAGACCACCGGACGCTACTGGTCCGAGGTGCACGGGTTCGAACAGAGGGATGATGGCCTGTTGATGGAGATGAGATGATGGCAAACGCAAGAGCATGCAACATCTAACATAATGTGGGTAAAACAATGATAAACCATCCCCAATTTCACCATAAATAGATGGTACAAACCATTCCAAAATGGGTGGTTTATTATTGTTTCACCAACATTATATGGTTATATATTATTGCCGTACATACATGTAATGATATAATTTACAGTGATACGTATATGTATATTATATATCCACAGCATTTGTGGAACGACTGTGAGTCTGAGATGTTGAGGATGTTCAGCTAGCCACTTTCGATGCCTGTTTCTTTGTGACCCAACTGCCACGGTTCGGCAGCAAATGAATGTTCCGCATCTCAGCAAAACACTCTGCGCAGTTGTCCTGGGCATAGGCTTTGACCTTCAAGCGATTTCATGCAGTGGTCAAAGCAGGTGGGGAAGCGATTGGCTTGTGCAAACATATTCAAACATTTGTCAAGTCTGTCAATCAGTTAGTTTCAGGGAAAAACTGCAGCAAGCATCAGGACACCGTTGGCTTTTCCCATCAAATATATTTCCCATCAATTTTCCTTCAGATTTCAAACCAATGGCAATGAATCTGTGACCATTTTTGGCCATCCCGGGCTGGAAGCCTGGATCATTTTGGGCACGTTGAGAATCCTTGGGACAGGCTATAACAATTTGCCTTACCACAACTATACGCATGCGTGCGACGCACCTCGGCAGTCCAGATCGGTTTGGGATGGAGTTTTGCTGTGCCATTTCCAGCTGTTTGCTAAAGGCTTAAAGATGCTAAAGGCAGCTCAGAACGCGGAGGTGTCACTTGAGAATACTTGAGACAGGAGGGATTAAAGACCCAGATGTACCATGATATACCCAGATAGTGAGTGGGAATGGCCTTGTCAATCCTTGTGTCAATGGATTGGTTCAAGGGATAACCTGCAGGAAACCATGGATTTTCCATGAAATTCTCGGATTTTCAGATTTTCCTGTGATTTTTCCTAAACCAACCCAATGATTGTGGTGTTGATTCTCCGGGGGATCCCTTGGATCCCGGGCCTTCGCCCCCAGGTGCTCCACACGGTCTATCGCTTGCTGAGCTTAACATCCGCCAGACAATGGCTGGGAAGCGGCTGCCTCAGACCTCCCTTGTTGTTTTGCACAGCATATGGGGGGGGAACCCCAAAAAGGGAGGACAAGTCCAGGTAGCTCATAATCAAGATGGTGAGGAATGAACTTTTCTATTTCTGTTCAGCTTTACGCAGTTTCGACCTTGATTATCTTCAACATCCTCGCAACGGTTCCTTGAGTGAGCTCGGCAATGTCACAAGTGGTGTTACATGGTGGGATGACTACCCTCTAGATGGAATACCCTCCAAACATCCTGCTCGTTTAGTCTTGGATCTATTCATGACTTGGGGTCCCAGATGGATTACCATAGGATCCTTTCCTTTTCATCCATGGCCTTCCTTGGGGTTTCCGTAGGATCGCAGACGCCAGGCGTGGATCAGTACGCCCTCTTGGTAGCGGCCCTATGTCATGACATCGGCCACCAGGGCCGGACCAACCCATTCCTGGTGCGGCAGCTCAGGCGATGAGTAGATTGGATGAGGGGCTGAGGTATCTTTGATTTTCATGAAGTTAGATTAGAATACATTAGATAGTCAGATGGTGATATTTATTGTGTATATTTATAGATGGATAGAATTACAAGTGCACACACACACACACACATATATATATATATATCTATGTATTATACACATATGTCATCATATGTATATATGCACATTTATAGATTTTGATGAATGATAATAGATGTATATTTACATATGTTAGCAGGTTGAAAGGCACCGGTGATCCCAGGTGGAACTCGGAAACGAGCTGGCACTGCGCTACAACGACAAGCCGGGAATGTCAAGTGACGGGGGAAACGCACGGATTTTCCAAACAAACTTTGCAGGAAAAGCCATGGAACAGCTGTTTTTTCTTGACATTTTCATTTCGTCCAATTCATGGTGGTAGAATGATGCACGGTCATGTTGTTTGTAGAGCATTGTGGAGCAGGAAATCCACCTGCATCATCCTGTGGGGAGTAGCCACTGACACAGGATCCATATCACCAGTGAGTTGTCACTGTGGCTTCCTAGGTCCTTTGATTTTCCGGGTCAAGGCGTTATTTTCCTAAAGCAAAAGAACTGACGTAGGAAGAACATTGCCAGAACTGTGGATAGGCACCGTGGCTTCCCAGAAAATCCCCGCCAACTCTGGGTAGATTTCTGGCACCCGGAGATCCACCACTTGGACCCACTTGGTTCGATGCTTGTTGCAGCTATCCACCCTCTATTTACAGCGGATTGTCCCACATTTTCCCCCCATTTTCCAAAGGTTTTGTAATGGGGGGAGTGGCGACCTCCCAGGTCGCCGTTGGAGAATATGCACTGTGCCAAGCTCTTCGAGATTGCATCCAACCAGGTGATTTGAGGGGTGTCGAAGCAAGAAATGGTGGGTTTATAATGGTTTATAATGGTTTATAATGGTTTATAATGGGAGAATAGATGAGTATAGCATTTCACCATCAACGATTTGGGATGATATTCGATGATTTTTGGACTTGACTTGAAGCAACAGACATCACAGATGGATCCATATTTGAGGTGGATGGATCATGCCAAAATTCCAGGTATGTTTGGGGTGAACAGAAGGGGTTCCATGGCTTTTGACCCATACCCAATCATGAATATGTAATATACCATCCCCCCAAGGCACATAGGTACAACTCACGATGAAGAGTGCAGTCTGGCTTAGAGATCTGTGAAATTTCCCTATTTTAGGGGACACTCATTCCTTCATGGCTATGTGGCTATGTGTCCCAATGGAATATTGCAGGCTAAGCGGCTAACGCGCAACGCGAGCACGCAACGTCAGGACACAGACGTCTTCAAACAGATGGACAAGGAAACAAAGAAACAAGCCAGGCGCCTGCCAGCATCATTCCAGACCAACGGATCTTCCAGTCAGTAGGCATGAAAATACCCTCTGGTGTCATCAAACATGCGCTGGGAAATTCCCGCACTAAATGGAGACTTACTGTATAGCTGGAACAGTCATCCACATAGTCATCCACAAATGGTGGAAATGTACGGCAGGCCATGTGAGATTACCGGAGAGTATATGAGGGAAGGAAAGATATTCGGGATTCGTCAGTTTCATAGAGTTTTCAGAAGCCCAATTTTTGGTGTATGTCATGACTGAAAAGGGACCTCCACTGGACAGCTGCGGGCAGAATTTCTTGTGATCCCAGGGATCCGCAGCATTTGGCCACGAGGTCGTCTCCTGCTTTCTCGTGCCAGGCGCATTTGTATTGCAGCGATCTTGCACACGGATAACGTGAACCATTTTGAGATGGTCCGCGAAATCAGCAAGGTGCAGCCGTGGGCGTTCAAAGTGCTGAGCGGAAAAGCGCCACTTTGTGTAGGCTTGTCATTGTACGGGTGCAGATATAGGGACATGGCGAACCCATGAGATAATTATACATATATATACATATATATATATATACACATAATCCAATCATAATGATTTATATACAATGCATTTCCACGTTGATATGCGCAAATGCACAAAAACACACAAACACACTAGTTGGATGCATCCCCTGGATGCATCCCCCTCACACATGCATTCGCGCATCCATCCATAGTTCATCCATCTCCATGCTGAGTCCGTCACCAAATATGGTTTCGTGGAACAAACAGTTCCCATTTCCAGTAGTATTTCCAGAGATTTCCAGTGAAAATATGGCCTAGTAGAACAACCACTATCCATTTCCAGTACGATTCCCTCAGTAGTTCGCTGATAGAAATCGTCCACCCCACTCCAGATCTACGAGATGGCGTCGGACCTGTGCGAGTTGCAAGCCAGCCAGCCGGACCTCCTTCCCCAGTACATCGAGCAGGTGGCTGCTCCGGCAGTGTGGGGCTTGAAAGGTTACGGCATGTTTGACTAGCATGACATGTGAGGATAGATGGTGCTGTTTCTTGTGTAATATCATGCGATTATGATATTGTTGTGACATGTGGTGAGATATTTTGAGATGTTACTGCAACATTTGTCATAAAAATTGCCGCCATCATGAAATCTTATGACTTATGACATCTTATGACTGGGTACATGACCGTCATTTCTTTGAACACCACGGCTTTCCAAACTTTGGCCACTGACACAATCGCCATCGCCATGCTGGAACGTGGAGGTCATGCAGAAGAACTCTCTGCAGTGGCTGGAGCTGTTCTTGCACTTTGCCGATGTATCCAATCCTTTGAAGCCATTCCCAGCCTGGGGACTCGGAGGGCTTGCCATGGTTGACCTTCCGGACCGCAGCCTCGAAAATTGCGATTCTGAGTGTCATCAATGGGATGGTCATCCAACTCGAAGTCGGTTAGCAAACAGGGTCTACCAGCATAAAATCTTGACAGATTTACCAGTGTCAAATAGGTCTGAGTGTATTGATCATTTAGATGCCATTTGGCATCATTTCGGCAATCGTACAGAATGTTCAAGACGTATGAAGAGGTCGGCATGGCTGACCTTTTGACAAATGACTGGTGGCCTTGCACTCATGACGAGGAATAAAACGAGGATCCGGGACATTTACAGCGCCCTGTTGCTACACATTTGCCTCCGATAGACCAAATAGCTGTGACACAACTCACCGAACTCAACGGGTCATTTCATAGCTTTCTTGGTTTACCAAAGGGGTAGCTAGAAAAATATATACCATTAAATCCCAATGTAAAATCCCATTAGATCCTGGGCCGTGGGTTTCCCATCAAATCCTCCCGGCGACTCTCGGCTGACGCCATGGGTCTTCCAAGGTGTGTCAGAAATGGGCCTGGCGTGTCTTGGATGAATTCTTTGAGCAAGGCGACGAGGCGCGCGGAATTTCGACACGACGCGGCGGCTGTTGGGCAGAAACGGTGTCAGCAAGAAAGGAGGGTGAACATGTTTGGATATCTGTGTATATATTAAAAAATGTATATCATATGTCTATTATTTATATATTATATTTAAAACTATATAAACACATACATATAGAGGCCAGAATTGGAATTCTGGGATCAAAACTTCAAGAATCTCGCTTTCTCGCGCAGGGGTGCCCCACAGCCGTCTGACAGCCGTTGCCAGGAGAAGAGTTTGGGTCTCCCCGTGGGCATGCTGAACGACAGAGACAAGATTAACAGGTGCCACATGGTGCCACCCCAGAGGAGGTTGCTGATTGCAAAATTGCAAACACCATCCTTCTGCTAGGGGTCTATTCAAATGGCTATTGTGGGATATGCACTATTTTCAGACACACCCAACTCATATTAAGTGGGTGATGGATGCACATATACATATACATATACATATACATATACATATGCATATGCATATACATATACATATACACACATATATTATATATATACATAAGCATACATATCCCACTATATCCCCATTAAATCAATGAAGTCCCATAAAATCCCACCAACTCTGGAGGCCCGGGTCGCAGCACGGCTTCATTCAGTTCCTAGTGGCTCCCTTGGTCTTCGGCACAGCTGGGAAACCCAAGGGACCTGCGCATCAAAACTGCTGGTGATCAAATACGGATTTTCATGTGATTCCCTGGGCTATGACGGATATCAATGAGAGCATATAGAGATGTAGTATAATAGGAGAATCAAACATGGCTGGGAAAAAGTGGCATGATAATAATGATGATGATGATGATGATGATGATGGTGGTGGTGGTGGTGGTGGTGGTGGTGGTGGTGATCGTGATGATGATCGTGATGGTGATGGTATATTATGGGTTTATTTATATATGGTGCTTGAAATGGTTTAGAACCAACAAATGGGCTACTGGAGCAACCAACATGGTGGTGTAATGGGATATAGCTATTTGGTAGATGACATCATAGAATAATAAGGATCGTAATGGTATCATACTGGGATAATCATGGTATACCACTGGGATATGTACCTATATAACGCAAACACGGGATACTCCGGTAATCAAACATGGCTGGGAAAATAACGCACTAAATGGAGGTTGCAGAACTTGAAAAAATCATCCAGCTAAACAATTTCAGTCTTTTTCCCTCTGGAAAGCCACCTTTGATGACCTGAGGCAAATTAGGAAAATCCGTGGGATTGATCATCAAAAATGCAGGCTATCTAGGATGGGCCATGGATGTTGGCCAACAAGAATGGAAGGAGATGAAACAAGCAGAAATTCATCGCGGGAGGGATCGCAATTCCCCCCAACTTGGCCTGCGGATCCTGAAACAGATGTGACATGGAACACCACATAAGAAGTGCAGCAAGGTTGATCATCTCATTGGGACCTGATGTTTCGGAGGGTGTCCAAAACACGTTGGAGCCGATGCAACAGATCCCCAGTTTTGTGGTGGCTCGTGCTATTCCCATAGCTGAGGCTCATCAAATAGAGTCAAGTAAGACAATGATTCTGATGACTTGCAAGGTCGAGCAATCAAGAAATCAGGTTCCGAATTGTCAACTAAAAGTTCGATGTGGGTATAGCCCACCATTTGTAGATCCTTTTTGTAGGGAAACCGTTGATTTTCCACATCTTTTAGTATGTTTAACCCCCACGGTATCAGATCTCGAGAGGCTGAAATCATCCGACCAATGCCAGGTTCGAATCTTCCCTGACCTCCACCCTGTGGGGACCCCAAGGGATTGGGAGGACTGCTGATCTGTGCACAAAAATCTACTAATTTTAAGGGACTGATTGCAGGAGAACTCATGAAACTTTCATGAAAATCAGTGAGAACCTGGAGATTGATGGTCAAATCTCAAAAAATGTTTCCATGTATTTGAACAGGTGAAAAGGTTGTATGCTTGAGCAGGAGTCTTGCTGGCTTCTTGCCTTCCTCCCAAAAGATCATCAGTGAATTTGCTGTGTTGGATAGCCTACCTCAAGAATCCAAGCTACTTCAATCATTGCTTGATTTCAGTATTTCACCCGTGTTCTGTTCATTCACATTAGTCGCAAAACTATTCCAGTGGTTATCTCGTGAGTTGTGGGGGTAAAGCAACTGAAACACCTCATCTGTGCTGGGTTGCCTGGGTAGTGCGGGTGAAACTGAAGCCACCTCAAGAACCCCCCCAGGATCCCCCACATCTCCCTGACCAGCCGCCAACTATTTCCTGAGGTGTCGACGCAGATGGCTGAGAATTTGGCCCAGTGGAAGACTCTCTGGGTGGAAGATGCACATCCCAGTGAGGAGGCCGGGGCTGGGGGGGTTGGATGGGGATGGGGGTTGGGGATGGGGGATGGGGTTGGATGGGTTTGGGGTTAGGGATTGGGGGTTGGGGTTGGGGGTTTGGGGCTTGAAGATTGGTTGGTTTATAGTTTATAGAGGGTTTAGCCTGCCATGGAGAGAGAAATAGTATGATCAATGGTATGCCAGACCGGCCCCCAGCTATTTTCCCCAAAGGGGTGGGAGGGGAATCGGGCTTGAGGATGGACAAGACACAGTGAGAAGAAAAGTAGGGCTGCCAGCAGAGGTAATGATGACATAGGGTGACAGCTGGCAAAGGATCTTCCCTCGAGGAGGGCATTTCTTGAGTCACTCTGTGCCATGCTCATAGGCCCATAGCGGTCTTCTGGGGGTACCTGTAGCCATCCCAAGGATGTGGCGAAGAAGGAGGCGGATGTGCAGAAAATCAAGGACATCTCGGCCAGCCTGTGGTAGCCTTGAAGATTTTTGTGGCTGTTGCAGCCATGACTTTGGGGAAGGGACTTCCACTAAGGCTCAAGGATGGACGCTGGATAGGGATTGGCAGCGAATCTTTGCAGACTAGATTTGATCAGATTGGACATGGTTGGATGGGATGAATATCCATTTGCCAGCTATTTATTTATGGGGGTTTGACCCATCCACATATGCTTGATATGTTTGGATGAGATCAGATGGATTGATAGCCACAGTCACAGACGCAGACCCCGAAGATTTCACCACTTCAAACACTGATGCCTGACACCCAGCACTACCTGCGCAATGGCTTGAGGGTGCTGCCGCCTAGCTGCAGCAACCTAGCGATGCTTGCATCAATGCTTGGAAGATGGGATGTAGTAAGAACATGTGGCCAACATGCCAAAATTGCGGCCCAGACCAAAACAGGAATAGCATCTCATCTTTCAACCGCTCTCTTGGATTTTCACGGCTGTAGCTCTTTACTTCACCATGGGCTTGCCATTGAAGTCATCCATTTGGCCATGGAGCAGGAGAACCCCCAGGTGCATCCAAGCGATGTCGCAAGCTTCACCGAGGAATCATGGTGATGGAGATTGCAGTGGCTTGTTTCCCTGGAAATTTTGCGTTTTTGTTGGGTGGGACCCTCCGGTACATCAAACATGGCAATAAAAGATACCCTCTGGTAAATCAAACGTGGCAAGCTGGGAAATCCCCTGTAAATGGAGGTTTCTAGCTGAGAAAATCATCTATAAGTGGATTTTCCGTTGCCATGTTTGATTACCCGAGGGTACCAATTCGCAACCAATCCCATGGATCATCTACATGTCTGAGATACTTTCGGGCAAGCCGTGTGAGCGTGAAAGTGGGTAAATCCCCCAAGGGCTAGTCAGAGGGGCCACGTGCTTACCCTCTGGCCACCTTTGCCAACATTCCTTAGGATTTGGGAAGGTTTTGGTAGCCATGCGCTCGGATGACCCATGGAGTTATAGTTAACTGGTTAGGCATCTGGTTATATAACCCATTGTATACCTTTGGAATCCTTTGGGCGCCCAGGCAAACCAATAGTATCGTATAGTTCCTGTGGGGAGTACAACCCAGTTAGCTGACTCCACGGCTTGGGCGGTGACATGTTTTTTTCATCACCTTAAGTTTATTTTTCCGGTTCCTCATTCCATGTATCACTTGGGCCCCTGGAACACATTATGTACCCTCTGGAAATCAAACATGGCAATAGAAAATCATCATTTTTTGTTGTTTCCCGCAAACCTCCATTTTTGATGGGGATTTTCCGGCCACCTTTGACACCGGAGGGTAGATTAATATACCAACAGTGACCCAGGCCATGCTCCACTAGGCCTCTGCCATATGCCCCAGCTGGCCCATGACTTCGTGCAGCGTTTCGGCCTGCAGCACGCCTACCTCAGAAGCCGCGGCCAGAGCTGGGAGCAGCGCTGGGAGGAACGAGAAGCGCATCAGGAGGAGCCCTCGGTGGATCTGGTTTGGGTGCGGGTCAAGCTATATTTAAAGCCCGGTGGGACCGCAGGTTTTGGTATATGTTTAGATTGTTTAGTATTCGCAATCTAATTTTTCGGCTACGAAATTTTGACCCATACTGGTACCCATGGCTTCTGACTTTGGAGTGGCTGGTATTTTCATTTGTGTTTAAAGGATGAGTTTAGGTACACGTGCGCACCTATGACTAAACAGGATACCCGTTTAGAATGCTTTGTTCCAAGTGTTGCCGCCATTCTTGTGGTGATGTTTGGGTGTTCTTTGAATGGACAGGGAGTTTTGCCAACAGTGGCACGATCCACTACCAATCTAAGGATTTTTCATCATGAGCTTGAGCAGGCACTTTCACGGAGCAAGACGTCATATCCCACTCCAAATTCAGCATGGTCAGCAGGTTTCTTTCATTCGAGAAAGCTTCTGCTTGGGAGAGACCTAAGATTTAGCCACCATTTTTTTCCAAGTTTTCCTGCCCCCACATCACCCCTTCCCCCCCAACCAAAAAACCACCAAGAGGCGACGCAGCCACCCAGGCCACTGAGCTCAACGCCACGCGGCTGCGGGGAGAGCCAAAAATGCAGCTGTGATATGGGATTTCAATGGGACTTGCAGTATCAAACTTGGGATCTATATTACTATAATGCATACAAATAAATAAACATATATATATATATATATTATAATCTATATATATATATGCATGTATGCATTAAAAAACCAACTCAAATGGTCTTGATATCATAGGGATTTAGCCAATTGATCAGGGCAAAGCCACTGGTGGAATAAATCTGTACAAGGATGAGTTCATTATGTATAATTATAGGGGGAATTATCCCAACATGGGCTGCTCCGATTTGAGAACTGTAGTGTTGCCCAGGTGTGTGATTTTCTTCAAGTTGTCTTTTTTGGGGAAGGGGGGCTTCGTTTCAGTTCTTTTCTTGAATGTCTTGGATAGGGGATGCAGAAAGAAGCACGACAGATCCATGCCATGGGATAGGTATGGGCGATCTGCAAGAGGCTTGAACAAGTAGATTGGCACTGAAAGTTCGGGGAATGACTTTTCCCATGGCACCCAAATTTGGCCATCAAATAGTTCGGGACCATGATGGCAAATCAGTGGATTTTGGGGTTTCCCCCATCGTCTTCAATCACAGCCATATCATCGATGATCCCACCCTTGGCCAAGGCTGATCGGAGCTGGTACAAGTGTTGTGGGCAAATGACCTCGGCCTCGGCCTGGTCGATGCATGCCTACAAGAGTCACGTGGCAGGGGTTGGTGTCAGGACGGACCAGCGGAAACTCCACCCGCAATGAAGGCAATGACAATTCCATCTGTTTTGTCTGTTTTGTCCAATGTTGATAAGGCGACGGGAATACAAAAATCAAAGTCACATCCCACTGACTGTGCTCAGAATTGGCGAAGCCATGACAGACAAGGGGACGTGCTAGCAGCGCTCGTTATACAACCATCTTTCCTGGCAAATCAGTTGGCCATTTATGATTTTGCACTATCTATTCTTACTGAATACTTATTGTTTCAAGTTTGGTCAGTTTGGTCCCTTCAACTCCTAGATTTTACCTTGTTTATCCTTGTTTCACCTACGTTTCCACTGATGTTTTCACATTTTTCCTCAGGGCAAGAGCTGCTGCCAGAGCCCGGCTGCCGGCCGAAGAGCACTGTCAGCGAGGCGGAACTGGAGAGGCGATGCCAGGAGATTGCAGAGATTGAGAGGCTGGAGATATCTGGAGATGGTTCATCCATTTCATCCATTCCAAATGAAAAGGATTGAACCCGTGAAGAGTGGGATAAAAGCAGGAATTTGACATGATTTAACCATGAAAAATTGGATAGAGGTGGACGTTTAAATACCGTGGTTTCATAGTTTCATTCATCCTGAAAATGGGTGGTTTAGTATGTTTAACCATGAATAATGATGAGTCATGGGATTTCATGGGATTTCATGGGATTTCATGGGATTTCATGGGATTTCATGGGATTTCATGGGATTTCATGGGATTTCATGGGCTCTAAGCCATCAAAAGATGATGATACCCTCCGGTAATTTGTTGCAGTTTGCCATGGGGTTTCGCCAACAAAAAATAAGGATTTGACCCAAAAAAGAAGGGGAACTGAGGGCGTTTGAGGGTCATGATTGATCATGTCCCAGGCAACTGGAGGAGGTGGCCTCAAAGCCATGCTGCCTGGTGGTCACCTTCATCCTCTTGGGGAAGTGGCCATTTGAAAATCCCACAGGAGGGGATTCTGACCACCCAACATGGTAACTTGTTCATTCTTGGAATCCCAACATGGTGATAATAGGATCTATAGGAGGATCTAATGGGAAAAGCATTGGTTGTGGGGTCCCCCGCTTCAAAAACGACGGGGTGTTCATAAGTTGTTGAAAGATCACAGCGCAGAAGCTGGGATGAACATCAAAGTTAGCAGGATGTCTGAGGATATGCCTCACCATGTTATTGGGAACTCCATTTCTTCACATCGCAGGGTTCAAGAACCGTGTGCAGTGGTAGTTTCTGATGGGTGTTCATCGTCCTTTTTAGCTTTCAATGATAGGTGCATGGGGTAAACCCTAACTACATTTGGGGTGTAGCGGTTTCTGTTTCTAAATTCTTTCCTATCTCTAATTAGCATCCAGGAAGGAATTGTTGATCCAACCTGACTCCAGCAACTACAACAAAAATCACCAATCTTGGGCGCCTTTGAATTAGCAACCAGTCTTCCTCATGTTTCCACCCCCCACTACCGGGTACATCAGCCCCTTTTTTCTGCCTCAGGTTTCATCTGCGAAACGGCAGGCCACACCGCCAGCCTCTGCACGGCCACCAACTGCCACGCCTGCAGACAATTCGGGCACGAGATGCGCACGTGTCCCAGCTTGGGTGGGTCTCTTGGCTGCGTTGGCAGACACCTGGGCTGGGATGGGCTGGGGATGTTTCCACAGTATGAACAGGTTCTATGACACACCCCGAACCCGTTTCTATATGATCTATATATGCGCACCGCCATGTTGGAGTAGGGGTGAAAATCTTTATGAGAATTGTGGCCTGTCGCTGTAAGTCATGTTCAACAGCAACAGATGCAGTACGCACCTCTACCAACCATGATGGGAGTTGCTGATAGCCCTGAAAGTTTGTCATGGAAGGTTTCCCCTTGGTGCTAACCACGCGGAATTTTTACGATGACCATTCAATGGATTGGTTTAAGGGCCTGTCCGCGGGAAACCATCGTGTTTACTTCTTACCATCAAATATAAACGTTTTCCGGTAAATTTTCCCCCAAACCAATGCTTTCAATCACTTGCCTCATCCATATTTTGCAAAGCCGATCCTACCCCGACGACGTTTGCCTTGGTTCACCACTCCGATCCCGGGGAGGTGGCTCTGCAGCTGAGTCACCTCCGAGCCGTGGTCAGAAGGTACGGGGAAGGGTCTGGGTGAAGGCTATGGCTGCTATGATAAGCTGGCGCCACAACTGGAGTTAAAGGATGATCAAGGTGGAATATGTAGAGAAGAGGTTACAGAATGACTCAAGAATGACTTTAAGTTGTTATTTTTTTCCCAGGTCTTCTGGTCTTTTGGCATCCCGAAACGGTGACCTCATCCCTACCTGCCCACCAGCAGTGTATTGCTGGGAGTCCGCGCGGCGCCTCCCTAGCACCCGCACCAAAACACAGCAAAGAAACGTCAAAGAAAGTGGGGGAGTCACAACCTAATCTAAGGTTCCAAAAATTGTGGATAACGTGACTTCACCAAAAGGTCTGCGAGGTTGTATAAACCATCACAACCATAGGGTCTACTGTGAGGGTCAACCACATGAACAATTGGCATAATATGAACAATTAAGACTGGGTGGCGGGACATGATATAGCTATTGGAACTTTGGGTGATGGGGAGAAAGATCTATGAGCACCAGCGATGTTGGTATTAAGACAAGGAACTCATATGATATATACTATTATATACCCAAATGAGCAATAACTCATGGGTCTGGGCGGTCTGGGTGGCTGAACATCCCACTAATCCCCAAAGTGATAGGATAAGGGTGGACGTCTCAAAATGGTGTATCAAACTTTCAACTCTCAAAGGGGAGCTGTTGTGATGTGAAGATTGGATGCAAGCTTCTAAAAAAGGGGTTGAATAGCACACCCTGCCGGACCTGAAAACAAGTTTTAGACCCTGTTAAGGATGGAAGAGTGCGGTGGCATGTAAGCAGCGGCAAATGCTTGGAGGCCGGCAGTTGCTGAGTAGCCGAGTTGAAGAGTTCTTGAGATTCCTTCGCAACTGCCCAAAAGAATCTTGGTTTGTCCACTACTTGGCCCCAGAATTGCCATGTTACAGGAGAAAATGACGATGAACCATCGGATTCTTGCGTCCATTCTTGGGTACCCAATTTGTGGATAAACCCATTTGCTTCTTCAAAATGGCCAGTTGGTCCAGGAATTCGCTGCAGGATCTGAAGATGAACAGTTGTTCTGTACCAAAATCTCAGGTCACCCATGTGAACCAACCAACACCCATGGCGGTGGAGGAAACTTGAGGTGGTTGGGTGTTTCTGAGGCAAACTAGAAACATAGTATAACCATGATGGTGGGTTGCTGGTGACCGGCGGCTTGAAGGTCAGAAAGGAGTAAAACTGCGGATGTGGAAGCAGTGGTTGTCATGACACTCGACCCAGGTGGGGTGCTGAATTTTGTGAAACCAAAGTATGACTGACGTCTGAATTTGGAAGAAGAAGTTGGGGTCCTCTACTGGAATAAAGGGATGGGTCATTATTTATTTACTTAATATGCGGGCACCATTTTTGGTGGGTCTAACATCCATTGGCCATTGATCAGCTTTCGTGATATTCTCGCATGTAGTTTGGACCCAAACTCGCAGAGACAGAGAGAGAGAGAGGCAACAATCCGCCACATACAATAAGTAAAACTATGTCATGTAGTGGGAAAGCAGTTTCACTTTCCAATTGAATGATGCTTTTTCGATGGGTTGAAGCCACTGATCAGATATGCAAAGGTATCAAAGGCACACATGTACAAAAGGAACCGTGGCATGTATAAAACCCAACCGCAACAAAACCAATGCAAACTAAACTGTAAAACGTGTGAAACACTCGCTAAGAACGGGAAATCTCCTCTAAACCTGGCGTGTATGCGCCCAATCAAATTCCATGACACGATCCGATGGACTGTGTTCTTCGCCTGGTTTCTCACTGCTTGCGATAGGCAATTTTGGCATGTCACGAAGGGCCATTCGGCATTGCCACTGTGGAGACATGAATCCTGCAGCAGATTGAATGTTTGAAAGATTCAGGCAAGAATCCCACTCCCTCCAATCATCAAATTCCGTTTCTCAACATATCAACATATTTCAGGAGTGGTAGTTTTCAACATGTTTCACAGCTGTTGATGTTCAATCATATTAATATCATCATATCCCCATGGTTGCTGGTTGCCCACTGAGTCAGCACTAGCTTCCCAACTGGCTTCCCAACTCAAGCAGTGGGCATAGGCCCAGCTGTCCCGCGACAGGACTCCCTACCATGAAATCATCTACTTCAAAGATCACGAGTAGTGAAGATGAAGATGATACTCTAAGGCTAGCAGTGAGAAACATCAGCTTTGCAAGATGTGTTGGAGGATTTCTTTTGGAGGTGTTTGCAAATGTTGTTGAGGTAGCGGGTAGCGCTTCACCAGCAGATCTGTCGATGGTCAGTGGCGGTCGGAACTGGGGCTTCAATAGGAATTGAGTGGGGTTCTTATGCATATAACTATAATATACCAGTAGTACCGCACAAGGCGGTGGCGGAAGTTTCAAAAATGGTAAACCTATAGGAGAGGTTCGTTGCTGTGACTGATGGATGGCAGAGCGA
>BGPT01003109.1:45924-52325 GCA_003297045.1 Symbiodinium sp. clade C Y103 | reverse complement strand
CGCAGGCCACACGAAATGGCCCTTGAAATCTGATCCGCGTGATGATATCCGATTTTGTGGCCTCACTGACGGGAAAAAACTTTATTCCTCCTGATGTATATATAAATATTTAAAATCACAGTGGGCAATGACAGTATATACCAACAGCGATAAACTATATGTCACCCCCAGCTGCGACTTAAATGCGCCCAGGGGCGGGACGATACCATAAATATATCAATATATAAATATCTGAATATATAAATATATAAATATATACGCAAGTACACAAGGTCGGCCAAACCTTGCTTCCCACAGCACTGGTAGCTTCGTTGGGCACAGTCCCAGTGGTGTGCTGTGTCCCCCTGCTATATGAAGTACAGAAGTTTTACATCTCTTCAGAGAGGCCGCGTTCGAAACCTTTTTTTTTCAAGGGGGGAGGGGGGAGGAGGTAATACTATTTGCCGACAGAGAGTTCATGCGAGGGGGGCGGGGCAGGGGGGAGAGGGGGGGGGCGTGCATCATTATTTTTTTTTTTGAAGGGGAGGGGGGGGGGCCTACTTATTGTTTGCGTGTGCGTGTGCGTGTGCGTGTG
Organism: Symbiodinium sp. clade C Y103; assembly: GCA_003297045.1. Classification (NCBI taxonomy): domain Eukaryota; class Dinophyceae; order Suessiales; family Symbiodiniaceae; genus Cladocopium; species Cladocopium sp. clade C. The sequence goes on along the minus strand of BGPT01003109.1, from coordinate 51,751 downwards.
CATGTGTGTGTGTGTGGGTGTGTGGGTGTGTGTGTGCGTGCGCCCACTGGCCAGGCCTGGAAGCTGCCAATGGTGCAGAAGCGGCGACTGGAGGCCTTGAAGCTGGGGCGAGATATTCTTATAGCATAGCATCCAAAAGCATATGGGTTGAAAACTTAAGGAGTGGAAAGCAATTTGCAGGGTTGGTCATCCGGTTTTCCATGAAAAGGGCTCTTTGGGTGTATCCACCATGGTCACAGACACGGAACAGTTTTTGGTAGGTATGCTGATATCCTATTAAATCCCCATTGTTCAGGTTAAAACCCTCAAATGGTTGAATTGTTGGTGTCTTATGTTCCAATGATGTATCCATGAGATTTCACTTCTATCATATCAGGTTAAATCCATACTAAAGTTGGGGAACTATTATATTTTTCGAATTGGTGGTTATACCTCCCCACTACCCTCGCATGCTATCCCCATTATATGCCCATTCTCTCCCATTATCTCCCCATTATCCCACTATATCCCCGTTATTTTCTCCATTATATCCCATTCAATCCACTCAGTGATATTCCCGATCCTGAAGTCATTGACTTGGTTCAAGGGAAAACTACAGTACTAGATTGGACGGTAAAAACCATCGTTTCCGGTGAAAATTTCTCCCTGCACCAATCCATATACATAGTAAATCCCATCATATTCCATAATATCCCAATATATCCCACGACATAATGCGGTGAACCCACACGTAAAAGAAACACAACAGCACCAAGAGAAAATTTATTATTGGGTATACCCCTAAGATGATGTAAAACGACATCCAAATGCTTACTCAATGGGATGGTTTTGTGTTCGGCTGACAGAAGTACAGAGGAAACTTAAGTTGTACTATTGCACTAATCTGACATAAGGCTAATATTGGGATAATTCCCCTTTCTAAGCATCATCTATGGTGAGGATATAAGGAGCTCGCTATTTATTGCCCCGTCAATTTGCACGTCTCCATCCTCGGCAGGCTCTCCCGAACCCGACGGCGACATCGCCCAGTGCCACCGACGCTCACCCCCACTGGCCAGGGTTTCCGGTGAAAATTTCTCCCTGAACCAATCCATATACATAGTAAATCCCATCATATTCCATAATATCCCAATATATCCCACGACATAATGAGGTGAACCCACACGTAAAAGAAACACAACAGCACCAAGAGAAAATTTATTATTGGGTATACCCCTAAGATGATGTAAAACGACATCCAAATGCTTACGCAATGGGATGGTTTTGTGTTCGGCTGACAGAAGTACAGAGGAAACTTAAGTTGTACTATTGCACTAATCTGACATAAGGCTAATATTGGGATACTTCCCCTTTCTAAGCATCATCTATGGTGAGGATATAAGGAGCTCGCTATATATTGCCCCGTCAATTTGCACGTCTCCATCCTCGGCAGGCTCTCCCGAACCCAACGGCGACATCGCCCAGTGCCACCGACGCCCACCCCCACTGGCCAGGCCTGGATGTTGGCAGTGCTGCAGCAGCGGCCACCGAAGGCCGCGGAGGCGCCACCGCAGCTGCTGCCTGCTTCGTCCTGAGTGACAAGTTAACCCACCCATTGCCATGAGTAGACGTAAATCCGCATTGTGATGGAGTCGCATTGCCATTGAACACTGGGAGAGACATATATGAACCTCTCGCCCCATGTGTTCTGTTGGTGGACGTGTCAACCAGATCATAGACACCGGGGATATTCACTGGTAAGGTAACATAGCTATTGAAAATTGCCATTTATAGTGGGTTTTCCAATCCAAAATGGTGATTTCCCATAGTTAGGTTAGTTTACCAGAGGGTATGACCTTATATATGTCGTTCCGGTTGAATCCATTCACCCTGAACCTGGTGTTCTTGGTGAATTCTTGACTACAAATTGCACAGGATCAGAAGGCCATGGAGTTTCGGAAGATCGTTTCAGTTCTGGAATTACCCTCTGGTAAAGTAACAGTTTGCTATTGAAAATGGCCATTTTATGATTGATTGACATACTCAAAATGGTGATTTTCCATATATATATGTTAGTTTTACCAGAAGGTGCTTTGACCCAGGAAAGCTCGGGAACCTGGAACCGCACCCCCACGGCAGTCCCAGGGTCTGCGTCTTCTTCACAGGTGGTGCCATGGCCAGGAACAAAAATTCCAAAAGCTGAAGCAAAAACAGCTCCCGGAATCAAATTTAAGGGCCAAATAGGGGCGGGTGGCAAAAAGAAGCTCCCGCAGACTGATGTCACAAAATGCTTCCGATACTAGTTTCGTGGTAGAAAAAGCGTTCAGAGACCGGGACACCGAAAGTCAGTTGTCGCCTTTTTGTACCACGTGGCCACACGCATCAAGAAATGGTCAGATGCTTCACCATGGCATTCGGATAGTAGTATCGCTTGAGAATCCTCAGCCAGAAAGGAATGGAACACTGAACACAGCCATCCTGCAGGATGATCTCTTCCGCGTGCTGGGATGCCTACATCACTGTTGTACAGACCGCCAAGCGATTTTGGATTCTGGTATGGAAAATGCTACCTGCTAGAGGATGCCCGCTCGAGTGTAAAACAAAGTCACCAGGTTCCTGCGACCACAACTGCTCTGGACCAAGTAGCTCTGCCGCTGCCACAGAACGGTGCCGGCCCTTGGTGCAGTTGAACGAGATGCATTTCAGGTCGGACCCTTCGACCTGGAGCTCATGTGCCGGCTGCGGTTCCCTTTAGAACACTGTCGGTTCAAACCCGCTGTATTGACAAGGCTCTCCTAATTCTGTTCATCAAGGTAGGAAAAAACAGGAAAGCTGTTGGAGGTCTGCGTAACGCATCAAACGACTTCATGAAAGGGTGGATAGTGAGGATCTGAGGAAACCTGATTGAAGGATAATCTGGTATGCCTTCTTGCGCCTGTCTCGTGCATAACACAAAGCAACTATGTTTGGTAGTGCATGTCCTGCCTCGGCACAAACTGTCGAGATCCAGCGTGGAAAAAGATCACAGGAGGCAACGTTCCACTGCACCTCATCGCACAAGCCAGTCTTCGGGCAAACTAGCAGGCAACACGCACGCGCGTGGAGCACACACACACACACACACACGGACACATGAAAGAAGACGTAAGAGAGTATAAGAATGCAGAAGTAACCGCTTGATGTGTGTAGCTGTGTGACTATATAAGACTCGCAAGCGGGTTAGCTTGCTAGGTTCGTTCGAAAGCACAATGGCACAGGGTGAGACAGTTGTCCAACTCCTTGTCTTGAAGATGGGCGAATTAACCAGGGATCATGACTCTCAAATTAAATCGGCGCCACCGCCACGGCCATTCAGAACCCCAGCATTGAAGTTGTGTTCGCTGTCACGCGGAGCAGCGTTTGGAAATGCCTTACCTCAGTGGCAGAAAAGCTCAAAAAACGATCCACCAGAGCGAAAATACGTGGACAGGACTTCTCTGAAGAGGTGCATCTAAATGCGCCATGCCGAAGGGTTGAAACTGGAATCGATCATTTTGTGTGCATTTTGATTCACTTGCAATCTTGGTTTTGCGATAATTCGATCTGCCTTTGTGCAAACGCTGTCTGATTCATCACTTCTGTCTCACAGCTTCCAGGACAAAGGGATATAAACTATGCAGGTCTGCGTATGGAAAGGCAGAAGAAAGCAAAAAGGACAGGAAGAGCAAAGGAAGAGGCAAGAGGAGAGAAAGGATAAAGGAAGAGGTTGGGACAAGGAATGGAAAAGGAAAGGAAGGGAAGAAGAAAGGAAGACGACAGGAAGAGGAAGAGAAGAAGAAGAAGAAGGCAATCGGATGGAGAAAGGAAGGAGGAAGAGGAAGGGAAGATGAAGGGAAGGGGCAGGGAAGAGGAAAGGGAAGGCGAAAGAAGAAGAAAAGAAAAGGAAAGGAAGAAGAAAGTAACGGGAAAGGACGACGAAGGGACGATGCGAACGGATCAGTGTCCGGATATTCATGCTTTGGGGCCAACATGGGGACGGGTGGTTCGAAGGCCTGCTGGAGTCTCAACCAAAGTCTGGTTAGATCAGGGGATATCATTATTAGGACGTCCCTCATCGTTTTCTAATCAAAAAAAACGTTTCTGCAGTGAACGCTCCATATAAACTTTCAGTACCATAAAGTCACATCCTGGCTCCGATGTGATGGCAGATGTTCTGACAGACTTAGCAAACTGCCCTTGAAAAGCACAAAATGTGCCATGCAAAGAGTAGCTGACCCCATGTGTACACCAACAAAGGCCTGTCCCGTCGCACCCCCAGCTCGTCTGCGCTTGGGAGGAAGTCGAAACCAGTGTCCTGCGTTTCCTCCTGAGTGTCCGGAACCAGCGACGGGCGTCCCAGACTTGATCATCAAACTGTTCGACTCAATCAGTCCATGGTACACCACTAACAAATACTAATGTGAATAGATGTGAATAGTAGACACATACACAGTTCCACTAGACCAAAAACATGGCCAGCATCAGTAAAAAGTCCAGATCCACGAGAAGCTTGGTACGTCTTCCTATTATAGATAGTCCGTCCTCGTCCTTCGTCAACCAGAAATTTGTGTTGTGGTCCCAGACATCGGGATGATATTGAATGGGATGGCATCAACTATTGGATATTATTGGGATCTGGGAAATGGATCAAAGTTGGGCTCCCTAACGTTGGATGCAAAATACAAAACATATTACTCTACCAGAAGCTTTGGCCCCCCTGTCCGTAGACTTCAACCGAGACTCATAGAATGCAATATAGGGAACATCCCCAAAAGGGTCATTTCCACAGCATTGGAATTGGGAGGGCCGAACATCCCAAAATGGTTATTTCCGCAGCACTGGAATTGGGGTTACCCTGTTTTCAGACTAACCCAAATTGTGGCACCAATATTGGTACAATTTTTCACATTCACCAGAATAGACTACCCTTCGGAAATCAAACATCGCAATTGGAAAATCCCCGAGTTAAATGGAGGTTTAAAACTGGGAAAATCAACGAACTAAATCGGTTTTTTTCCACTGCCAGGTTTGATCACCAGAGTGTAACCCGAATTTAACATTCCTTGCCAAGCATCATCTTCCAAGAAGCCCGGCTCCGCGGAGCGCTGTGCAGTGACCCACTCCAGCAGCCGGGGCCCGAAGGTGTCGACATCCGCAGCAAGTTGCATAGAGGCCCAATCCACAAGATCTTCTGCCTGGACACCTGATGGAGCACCGAGGTCTCGGATTGAACCATGCATTGAAACACCTGGGCACTTTTGGTTGTGAGCAATCACTTGCGATGGGAAAGTTTCCAGACGGCCCAGAAAACACAATAGTCCCCAACGGCGAGGCAGCATGGAACTCTCGAGGACTTTGTACATATAGCAGCCATTTAGATATCTCTCTTATAATCTCTCCATGCAGCATAAACCACCATGGTACCATTGATATGGTGAGAGTCTCTGAGCCAACTATAGGTTCGAAACCCTGGTTCACTCATCGTTGTGATCGGTCAGTATTGGTAAGTGAACGGGCAGAACGGCCCCACAAGGCAACAGTGCCCAACGTCCAAAAAGCAACGAACCATTCACCTAGTTATATCTCTCTCCATGTCTTCATGCAGCATGTAAAAGGAGTTGACCAGAGTATTGGACCACCATCAGATGATACTTCCATATAAGGGGCAGGATGTTTCTAACCCCTTACGGACCAAATTTAAACAACCACTTTCCCACCCCGCCGTGATGCCAGCTCCTAACCCATGGCACCGTCCGCCGTGATGCTCAGCACCTCCCGAACCTCCACCTTCACAGCGCGGTCGCGCTCCATGAACAGACCGCCGCTGAAA
>BGPT01003109.1:30924-40924 GCA_003297045.1 Symbiodinium sp. clade C Y103 | reverse complement strand
TGTTCCACCATCCCCTTTCTCTTCCCTCCCTTTCCCATCTCATCTTCACATCTGCTTTCGTGCTTATTGGAAGAAGTTGACATGTGGGCTCATCCGGTCCTTTAAATCTAACCGTAAAATTGTCGCGACAGCCTTTTACAATACGTTTTCTGGAACACGGACGGCAAATAAGTGGACCAAACCAGTGTAATGTACGTGTTGCACAATCAGCCGCTCATCAAACACACATTGGTCCAAATTTTGTTCAACACACCTCTCCACGTCAGTTTCATTCAAAGGAAAAAAAGTTTCCGCTGTGCACGCGGACAAGGGCAACATGTTGCAGAATTGTCTGTGGTTCGGTGTTTCGTGCGGATATTCATTTGTATGTCACTGACCACAGGGTTTCTTACATAGCAATACAATTTTTCTGCCATTTTTTTTCGCAAAAATCAACTGGAACCTGTCCCACGTTCAATGAAGGGCGGTTTGGAAACATAATTAAACGAAACTGCACGATTGTAAACAAGATTGTTCACAGAGAAAGCGCATAATCTGCAGATGATTTTTGGGCCAACTATGGTTTGTGGGCCACGGTTCCATCATGTTTGAGAATCGGCGTCTTGATTACGAGAAATTCTTTGTTTTGTTTGCAAACAACAACATCCCTCTGCCGGTTTCTTCCGCGCCTCTTAGGCGAGGACCTCTGGATTTTGTCAATTCGTCGTTCTCCTGCTCCTCATCTTCATTTTAACTTTTAGGGTGTAATCCTTTTGCGTTTTTTGATTTCCACGCCTTTTCTTGTTGTTTCTCCTTTAGTTTTGGTCTTTGGTGCCTCGACTTCTGGTTTTGACGCATCTTGGCATGAGTCGATGCATTCACTCCGCTTGCTGAATCAATATCAAACCCGCCATTAACAATCATAGATTTTGGGATTACGCGGGGATCATGTTCATGAAGTAATTATTTGACAACTTGCCATGTGGCAACGTCCTGGGCACATATCAAAATAAAGGAGCCGTCTGGGATGACGCAGGCTCGGCCAGCTTGCTATCATGACAGGGCGGGATGACGCAGAGATTTCGCGAGTTTGTTGCTTGACGAGGCCAGGCTACCAGAGCTTGCAGACAAGAAGGTGGAAAGGCAATGGTGGTTTTGCTTCTTGTCTCATCATCGAAATCGTTCAAGGCAACCACCAAGTTGGCTTAAAGCAATGCATCATGCTTGATGGGGACATTGGCAGCACAGCAAACATCCCTGTCTCCAACACGATGGAACAAGTTTTGTTTTGACAAAGGTGCTGACATGTCATCCATGGCAACAGTGTCCATTGGCCTAAAGGAAGGAAATCTGCCATGAAAAGAGCGCGTAATTCCCGCGCAACGGAAACACTAATCCAAAAGGGACATGGAAGTAATTCCACAGCAAAAAAATAGAACAACCATTGCACAACCAGATTGCGCTAATGCAGCACAAAATAGAGCGCCTCATTCGCCGCCTCCAAGACTCTGACGCAAGAAGCACATAAATAAACTCACGAATTCAATAATGAACCGATAGTTCCGAAACCAACACAAAACACTGACCTTATTTCTAACTGTAAAAATACGTGTATATATATATATGATTATGTGTGTGTGGGTGTGAAAAAATTTGCACACATATGGATGATTGTGAAAAATCGTTACCTTATACTTCTACTTTGTAAATACAAGTTATGAAAAAAAAAATAAACTCCTCTATGCATACATATATATATATACATATATATCTGTCTATCTAGGCCGGGCGCGTCCGTGTCCATAATTCAACGGTTTCCCACTTGCAACAAAAGAAGGCTAGAAAAATGGAACACAATGCATCACATGTGTCTACATGTGTCTACACGTGTCATGTGTATGCAGCTGTAAAATCTGCAATTCCCATGAACGAAATTTTCCCATAGTGCCCAGCATGCTTGCATGCATGCAAACATCCCGGCGTCCCGTTTACCGACTAGTGACTTGATATAAACCAGAGGCAAAACCTTTCCCAACAGGAGCGTGGCATCAAGGCCGTGCTTGGTTTAACATAGGAAAACCAAATCAGAGCGTAGCATCAGAGGTGCGCTGGAAGTAACATGGCAGGGGGAAGGACGTACCATCAAAAGGATGTTCGAAATCGCCTACGGAAAAAAGATATTTTTTCCCGATTCATCCCCACCATGACATTTTATTTGGCATATGGTGTGTTACATATTTTGACATTTTTTCTGGCAAACTTTTCTGGCAGGGAAGAAGGTCTCTAGATTTCATCAGAGTTGTCCTCTCGTCCTCTTCCTCCTGGCGTTCCATTTGCAATTCTCTCGGACATATGCTCTAACATTCTATCTGAAAGTTTAACTGACGTATATTCTGACATTCCTTCTGGCTTTCTATCTGGCATATCTTCTAACTTTCCATCTGGCAGTCTATCTGGCATATTTTCTGGCATCTAGTCTGGCATTTTTTTTTTGGCATTCTATCTGGCATATCTTCCGACATTTTCCAGGCATTCTATTTGACATTCTATCTCCCATACCTTCTGGCATCTAGTCTAACATTCTATTTGATATTTTTTTTTTGGCATTTTATCCCGCATATTTTCTGACATTTTTTCTGGCATTCTATCTGGCATATCTTCTGACATTCTTTATGCCATTCTATCTGGCGTATCTTCTGGCTTTCTATCTAGGATATCTTCTGCTATTCTATCTGGCCTATCTTTTGACATTTTTTCTGGCATTCTATCTGGCATATCTTCTGACATTCTTTATGCCATTCTATCTGGCGTATCTTCTGGCTTTCTATCTGGGATATCTTCTGCTATTCTATCTGGCCTGTCTTTTGACATTTTTTCTGGCATTCTATCTGGCGGTTGAGGTCCCGCAATGCTCATTTTTTTGATCCGGGTCTCGCGGTTGAGGTCCGGCAGTGCCCACTGGGATCTGGGGCTCGCGGTTGAGGTCCGGCAGTGCCCAGTGAAATCTGGGGCTCGCAGATGAAGTCCGGCAATGCCCACTGCAATCCGGACCTGGCACATGAACTCCGGCAGTGCCAACTGAGCTCTGAAGCTTCCGAGGAGGAGGCGAACGCGGAGGCGAAGGAGGAGAAAAACGCGAGCTCTGATAAAAACTAGCAACCCTCACCTGGCAGGTGGGGAAAAAACATGCAAGCACACAATTGAACGCCCCAACCTCTGACGTAATTCAACACATACGCACGTGCAATAAACGCTGCCTGATCCCACCCCGCCCAACCCCACTCAATGTCTCATGTAATCCAACGCATTCGCACGTGCAAGTGGATCAGTAATTTTTAGGTGGGGCGGTAAAAAACGTGGCACCACATGTCTATCCTTGAAAAACTCCCTGTTCCGATTGTCTATATTTCATGGCTGGGCACGTATCTTTGCGTAGGTATTGGAATGCATACAAGGAGGTCCGCGTTCAAAAATGGAAGTGGACGTAGGGGATTGCAAAAAAACGACAGAACATTGCAAATGCACCCCCAACCTTTTCAACTTATCCGCTGTCGCTGTGTTGGTGTTGGGTCCAAACAAACTGCCCGCGTCATCTTAAACAGAAAGAGATTTTCAGTCGCTGGAGTGTGAGTTGTTCCTCAAGGATACATGACTTAGAACATGTTGAACTATTTGACTTGGCCAGACTCGACATGGCGATGCAAATTAAAATAAGTTTCGCTAGTCGATTTTGCCAACTGCCTTTCAATTTTTTTTGGAATTGGTTGCGCCAAACCAAGGATGCGGAAACCCGCTGAAGCCGCGGAAACCAAAGAGAACCCAGGAGCAGCACAAACGGCAACATTCTCACTTTCAGCGCCTCATGATCAAATGGCTGTGCAATTTTTTCCACACGCTCCTGCAATGTTTGGGGCGACGAAGCCGTGCTCAGCGCAATCCTCACCGAGGCGAAGCGGCACGTTGCTGATTAGATGATTGGCGCTGACTGGGAAACATTTTTGTTTTCAAATTTTTCAATGTCCCTTCCATTTTTGTCGGAAACAAGGAAAGTGAGGAGGCTACAGCGGATCAAACCATGTCATTGCTTCAAGTTAAACCATGTCAGCCCCCAAGCACTTTAGGCGGGCCAAAGTTTTCAAACCTCAAGGCGCTTCTCGTCAAACCAATCAGCCTGACTGAAATTTACAAAGCAGACTTCTAAAATTCGCTGGAAAGTACTCTTCTCGTCATTGCTGTTCATTACTGTTTGTACCGCCATCACGACTACAATTGTGGATTGTTTTTTATCGCTAATTTAATTTTGAATGATACCCAATGATTTCGCATTTTGTTGTGGCATTATCATATTTTTAACGCATTCGAGTCCTTTTTCAAGGAATTACCTCGGAACTGTTCCGTTCGCATACCTTGGCGCTTTGCACGGCGTCGGTTTTTGTCTAATTCCATAAGCGTAGGGACCACAGGTCAAATGTTTCCACGTGCAACTAATGGTGGTTTTGAACTTTTCGCAAAATTTGGGGGTTCAACGCATGTTTTGACTATTCATTGGTTTGATCGGCCACCGGACCGTTAAGAGGTTCAAGTGCCTAACGGTAGACCCTCAAAGATGACGATTGGAGCAAGCGTTCTTCTTTACATGTTTTACGGCGGTTCAATAAAAACTGTGCCAACGCGGGTGTCAGCGGAATTGGCAATGTGAAAATATGTTCTGCCCCGGAAAATTTGCCAGCCGCCATTTGCTGGCGCATATGTTTGTTCGATTTTCCCAGCGAAAGGCAAATGACAGAGAACACATTGCACAACAAACCCACACATGAGAACCCAATTGTCACTCTAAACACATATCACCGCCATCATGCCACCCACAATATTCGCGCAAGTGAAGTGACATGAAAACCATATCATATATGCTCACTCCATCCGCACCTCATTTCGTCTGCAACCGCACAAAGACTTGTGGTCTGTTCAGCGGTATCTTTTCGCAAAATGTCATTTCACGTGTGTTCATGTGTTTTTTTGTTTATGGTTGGATAAATATTGGATACGTATTTTACTTTTTCTCGTTGCGGTATGTCCCATTTGTTGGGGTTGCATCGGGAGGTTCCCTTCATCAAGGTTTGCAGTAGCAAGGTTGAAATTATTTGTTTTGATCTGAGTCGGTGCATTCAAACCACGGTACCCTTTGCCTGTCCACTAGCATTCCAGTTCCTTCGCCTGTTGTTAATCACAACACCTGTCTGGTAGGCTGGTTGATCTTGGGGAGCTTGACAAATGGCATTTTGTGTTTCGGTGCAAGATCCAAATCGGATGTTGGGTGTGGGCTCTCAATCGAACAAGACGAATAATGCGAACCCTGGATAGCGCAGGAATTTATAAACCGCAACGGCGGCCTCAATTTCAATCTGAATCTAAACCCCAAACATGTCAAGTCGTCTTTCCACCACCCGTCTTCTTGTTCAGAGTGCATCTGTTTTCCGGGATGGATGGTACACGGACCAACGCCATATTCCATGAAAATTCAAAAATTGTCTTTAATGTTTGTATTTTAGGATGTTTTTTTTGGGATGTTGTGATAAGTTCATAAAATTGAAACATGTGTTGGCGTCTATAGAGTCTATAGGCCATAGGATTGAACCAAATGTTTTGTGTTAAATTCAAAAACCATACCAGTTCGGAAAGGTTGCATGTGTTCCTTCATGTTGAAAATGTCACCCGTTTCTGCATTCGAAACCTTTCTTGAAAATAGAGTGACCAACATCCAACATGTTTTTTGTCCAAGTGCACCTCTTTACGAAATACAAGACCGTTCAGGTGACTGAATGGCACGGAAAATATTCAAACGTTATGATTTCCAGAAAAAAATAGGCACCTGAATGTGTCATATATCAAAACGTCCTTTTCAACAAAACAAATATGCATGTTGGTTTTTAGGGACCCACACATGGGGGATAAATTCTGTCAATTCCATTGAAGCAATGCAGGCATAAGCTCAGCTCCTTTTCTGATGAAACAAGTTGGAGTTGCGATCTTCGAGGAGTCCAGGGCCACAAACTGGGTGGTTGTGGGTGGGCGTTTGTGAGCCCGATAGTTGAACGAGTCCCACCACGCCCGCCCTTGAACAAGGTACTGCAGTGAAGGATAGGTGCATTGCCGGTCACCATGTTCCCTATTCAATTCATTTTGACTGTTTGATCACTTCGTGAGCTTCACCGTCAATTCCATTGAAGCAATGCAGGCATAAGCTCAGCTCCTTTTCTGATGGGGGACGCACGATCTGGCCTCCCCCAAATATCATCGTGTGTTTCCCACCTTCCTCAAGTAATCAAGAATGGCGTCAAGACAAAGCTTAGCCTGCAAAGAAACATTGCACTCTTCAACCAGCAAAGGATGTGCTACAGATCTCGATGGGTAGTCGCTGATATTCGCCTCCGTTGGGACTCTAGCAAACCAAGTCCTTGAATCCGCAATGGCCTCAAGTCTCAGATGGTATTCCATTAGAAGTTGTCCAATCTCTCCAGCAGCTGTCGCCTTGATCAAAGAAAACCGTACACCATCGTTGTCACCAAAATGAACATTCAACTCATCACCTTTGTCACCATGCCACAAACTCAAAGATAAAACTGCTGCCAAAAGCTCTAGCTCGTAAATAATAGTTCCTTTGGTCTTTGCACCCAGTAATGTGCAAATTTCCACGTCCAGCGCTATGCCAAACCAGTGCTTGACATTTCCATGAGCATCTACGATGACCCCCCCAAGACCGCCTGTGCCAGTCTCTGGTTCAAAGCTCGCATCTGTATACAAAAACCATTGTGTAAAACTGTTGACAGAAATCACCTTGGGCTTCGATTGCTTGAGGCGGGTCACCATGGCCTGTAAGGCCTGTCGCAGGTCATCGCTGATGGTGCTCGTCCGACCATAAGCGTGGTCGATCAATTTCTTCAGCACAAGTTTCCCAAGCCTACCATGCAAAAAGCTGTCAGCACAGCCAAGCTTTCCACGAAGAACCAAGCACAGCTGTTTCTCCAGCTTACCAGCTTCTAAGGCAGCCTCTAGCTGCTGCACAAGTTCAATTTTCCTGGCCTCTGTATTTGCAATGGCTAGGAGTCTTTGTTCCGACCGGCTGAAGTCAAATTCCACTCCAAGGGCTTTGCAGTGTGCTGAAAAGGACGTTGCTTTCTTACCTTCTTTGGCATACAGCCATCCAGTAAGCATGAAGAGAAGCTCCATGCTGTTCTTGCAAGATTCAACCAGTCCCGCTGCGTCGCCAAAATGAAGTCGTCATAAAAGTTCGTCGTCATCAAGTGGAGTCCTCTCACAGCCAGGGTGTACAAACATCTCGCCAATCTCAGAAAACAATATACGCTGTGAGTAGCCCCAAAGGGCATTGTTCTCATTCTGTAGATCTCCACCTTCTGACGCTTGCAGTTGTAAACACTCACATAGGCATACTTGTAATGCTCTGGATGAATTGGTACCTTCCGGTATGCGCTCGTCAAATCGTAGGTCTTTGCCATGAGGTCACTGGCTCTGCACCATGCGTCACATTTGCCAAAAAACATCTTTATCATAGCACAGAAAGTATCCACCAAGTGCAAATAAACTTTGTTGTGTGAGAGGCAGGAATCGTTAACTCCACTCACACTGAAGTCATCAATCATCCTCGTCTTTGTAGATTGCACCAATGGAAACCGCCTTGATATTGTTGATCCCGGCTCCAAGTCTGACAGCTCGAAAGGGCCTTCAGCCCACCCCTTCGCGAGTTCATTCTCTGTCTCTTCAAGCATCTGTAAGTCTGTCTCTTCAGACCCTGAGGAACCAGTCATCTGCAAAACCATTTCATTTCTACGGACTGCATCTGTTTCAAGCTGTTTCAGAGTAATGAGGCAAGGCTTGAACTGCAATTCAAAGGCCTCAGACACTTCCACCTCGCCTGCTAGGGTGGCGCCATTGGAAAGAAGATTTAAGGCTGCAACATCTTCGTATCCAACATCTTCCAACATCTCCTTGGTCAAGCGCAACCTCTTGCCTGCTGTCAATTCGGCCACAGCAGGGTGCCGTGACTTTGCATCTTCTTTCTCAAGCTCATCTAGTTCATGCGCCCTAGCTAACCACCGCCTGCACCATGCAATCCGATAATTGCTCATTTGTAAATCGCTCCACTCAACATTTTTGAAAACTGCGCTTTCCAAATCAAGAGGCACCCCCATGTCTTTTGCTGCAGGGTGTCCTGAACTGCACGCTTGTGAAATAAAACTCTCACACGTCCAAGGCAAACCAAAAGCAACTTCAAACTGTGCATTGCTGCCTGCACCTGAACAGTCAACATCAGGGGAGGGCTCTTCCAGGGATGTCCTTGCCTTCTTCATTGACTGCCCCTCTGACCCCCCTTCTGGTTGGGCAGGCATTGTAGAAAACCGCAAAAAACGGCTATATTTTGGAATTGTTTGTTGCAAACCTCCTTTAGTGTACAGTTGTATATCTTTGTCAAGCTTGGACATGAGCGCGCAAGGAATGTCTGACAAGGCATTTGCAAGAAAAACCGCAACGGAAGTAAACTCAGGAACAACTGGAGGCAACCTGTAAGGCTTGGGCTGGTTCCCTGCGGAGATTTGAGCACGTTTGCTGGCTACCAGAGGGTTTGTATCTGCATCTAATGACTGTGCACGCAACTGCAGTCCATGAGCTTCAGCAAACTGAAGGACAACATTGACCATAGCTACACACATCTTCTTGGGATACTCAGACTCCAACGAAGTTGCCCACACTCTTTTGCCCTCTGGGTCTTTGGCAAATCCCCAAGGTTGGTGAGTATGGGAATGATCACAACGGATGTTGAGAGATTCGATGGCTGGAAAACTGGCCATTATACGCGTCCATTTGTCACGGTTTCCACCTAACATGCAGACTTGAAAATCTCCAAAGAAAACTGGGATCTTCCGCATAACCGCCAGGAGCCAACAAGCCAACCAGAAGTAAGAATTCCTGGGGTTCTCAAGGGTCACTAGAACCCCCAGGCTGGCTGCTAAAGCAAAACACTCACACGCAAACTGAAAAAGTGAATTTGCAAGCTCGACACGAAACTGGTCATCTTCACTGAGTCCGGGCAACCCATGTGGAAATTCATTCGAACGCATCGGCTTGGGATCGCCAACAAACCGGCGAATTTCTCTGGCACGGCTTGCCGTACCGCATACGGGCGCCAAATGCACCCACAGCAGCATAGGAGCCCTAATCCACTGAAACAAAAGGTCTCGGTCACATTTCCGAAGCAAATCCATCTGAAAAATAGTGCTTCTCGCCGACTTCTTCTTGACTTTGTCAATAGCAATCGATGAAAGGAGGCCTGCTTGTTTTGAAACTGCACACAAAACGGCAGCGCCAGCAAAAACTTCTATCATAAAGGTTTGCTCCACATGAACTTGCGACCAATCCTTGTAGTCAATGGATTTCACAGGCTGTCACTTGCTGCCATGTTCTTGAAGCGAATGGTGTCCTCCGCAACGTGGTTCTGCACATGTATGCAACCCCTTAGAGCATCTGCCACCAGGTTTCACACCTTTCTCAGCACAGCCGCTCTTGCAGTTGTACCCGTAACTTATTCCATACTTATTTAAAACCGTCAATCCCCCTAGACCGCTTACAAACTACGCTTCGCATTGTGCGTCGACGCAAGGGGCCCTACATCATTTCGNCAACCATGACACATGACAAGGAAAACAACTGAAGGACACTCAGAGCAATGCGCACCTTTTCTTAAACACCAGTGGAGGATTCATGTCGGCCTCGTTAAGGGGACTATACACCAAAATCGTGAGACCGAAGAAGAAACTGTGAGACCAAGTAGGGGGGGCGGGGGGCACAAAAAACGGTTCACGTAAGAACGACGTTCCCACACACCCTCCCTTTGGAGGTATTGAACTGAAAAATGGCCACCATTGGCATTTAATTCAAAACACCTGTGTGTTGAGAAAAAGTTCTGAGATGTTTCTGAAAACAAGACAGAACATAAACAACGAGTTGG
>BGPT01003109.1:3970-30844 GCA_003297045.1 Symbiodinium sp. clade C Y103 | reverse complement strand
CAAAGAGAGTAAGCAGAGGAGAGGATTGACTAGAAGCTGCTTTCAGCTTCTTTTTAAAACCGCTTGGAATAAGGTTACATCAGCGCGCTGAGTCGCAACTTATTCCATACTTATTTAAAACCGTCAATCCCCCTAGACCGCTTACAAACTACGCTTCGCATTGTGCGTCGACGCAAGGGGCCCTACATCATTTCGNAACTTATTCCATACTTATTTAAAACCGTCAATCCCCCTAGACCGCTTACAAACTACGCTTCGCATTGTGCGTCGACGCAAGGGGCCCTACATCATTTCGTCGTACACGAAACATGTCGCCACATAAAAAAAACGAGAGATTCAAATCAACAACCATGACACATGACAAGGAAAACAACTGAAGGACACTCAGAGCAATGCGCACCTTTTCTTAAACACCAGTGGAGGATTCATGTCGGCCTCGTTAAGNCAACCATGACACATGACAAGGAAAACAACTGAAGGACACTCAGAGCAATGCGCACCTTTTCTTAAACACCAGTGGAGGATTCATGTCGGCCTCGTTAAGCCACGGCCCCCACCCATGTTCAAGTGGCTTTCCACATAGCACAAGCTTTCGCTGAATGCCTTTGCAACTTCCCCTTTGGGGGTGCGACACATGTCCTTCAGGTAATGGTGTTGGATCTCTCGTGAAGGGAAATCTGAAAGGTTTGAAGATGATGGTACACGGCTGTACCAGGGCAAGACAAAATGATCATCAAGCTGCTGCGCCACCAAATGGCAAATGATAGAAATTGCAAGAGAGTCAGAGTAGCCACGAATCAGGGCGAATTTGGATCCCTCGTTATCTATATAAATCATTACCTGCGAGGAGGATATGGTTCTGCACCACAGTTTCAAGGCTAAAGCCACTGTAAGCGTCTCAAACTCACCAATCAAGTTTTGTCTCCCATGTTGAAACCAGGTCTCAAATCTCGCAGCATCAACTTTCAAGCTAAACCATGAAAGAATCGTTCCACGCTCATCAGCCAAGAAGGCTCCAAAGCCACCTCCGCTCTCTCGTGAAAAACTTGCGTCTGTGAAAATGAAATATGTATCAAGCATCTTGCATGACAAAATCCTGGGTCTTCCCGCCAAAAGCCTGCTCTTCAATAGTTCCAGCGAATCTACCAGTCTTTCAGAAAGTTGTGCAACAAAAGGATTCGCATAGGCGTGCCTAGTAATATCTTGCAGGGCTAACTTTCCAAGCCGGCCGAAGATGAAAGCATCGCAGAATGCTAATTTGCCTCTCAAGATCAATGCATCCTTCTTGAGCAACTTGCCCGATCTGATAACATCCTCAAGAAGCAAAGTAGTATCCTCTACGCGCTTGGCTGTGTTCTTGACTTGGAGGGTTCCACTGCCAGTGTCCGTCAGGTCAAATTGTACACCCAAGGCCGAAACATTTGTCGAGAAATCATCACTCTTGGGACCCTCACGGTCAAACCTCCACCCCAGGATATCCAGCATCAAACAAAGAGTGGACTGCGTATTCTTGCAGAGAACCGGCATAGCAAAGGATACAAAGTCATCAAAGTAACATGTCAAGGGGAGAACAAAAACTCTCGCCGCAATCCATTGCAAGAATCTGGCACATCTGATAAACGCGTTGACTGCTGACCTAGACCCAAATGGCAAGGCCACTTGTTGAAAGAGAGCTGAGGACCCACTGGTCGGATCAAACACCGAAAGGTATGAATGTTGCAACGACCCATCCGCAATCGCCAGCTGACGATATGCTGACGCCAGATCCAGTGATCTGCCAAGAAGACTCGTGGAGTGCCCACATCTGTCCAAGCATCGCATCATATAGACTGCATAGCTGCAAATAACATCTGGGCCATCCACTGTCGCCTGCTCAAAGGTGTTGACTGTAGAGTTGATCTGGCTCTGACTCAGATCATCTATGGGTCTGACTTTCCCGGATTGAGAAAGAGGGAAGCGCCTGGAAACCGTAGATCCTGAAGGGAGATCTTCCCAAGCTAACGGTCCTCTCAACCAGCCCTTTTCCACTTCAGACAATGTCTTTGTCCAAAGGCTTTTATCCAGCTCCACATCGCCACAGCTCCTGGTCATATGCCGCAGCGCCTTGTTGGCTTTGTCAGCATGCCTGCCAAGGTCTTCCTTTGAAATTGTTGCAGGGTTCAGCTTTGGAGGCAAAACCGATGAAGCGGGGCTATCCCCTACCAACTCGAAACCCAGTTCTATATCATCGGCCAAAGTGTGGTCATCGTAACCCTCCTGCTTGATCAAGTGCCGCATCAATGCAATGCGTTTGCTATCCAGGATACGACGCCTAGACTCAGGCATCCTGGCTTTGATCTCCATCTCATCCTTCTGGAGCGCTTTTGACAACCGAAGCCACTCGCCCAACTTCTGGCAGCGCATGTTGACTCAACTGCACTCCGCTAACCTTTCACAAGCTTGCTTGACTTCTGGCAACAACCCAGAAAAACTCTTAAATGGATGGCCAACCTGAACCGCTTTCCTGAGAAAATTCTCTGGAGACCAACGCACTCCAAAAACCCAGTCTGTGGACTCATCAGAGGTGTGAGGTTGCTGTAACACAAGATGCAAGCCATTGCAAGGAGCTTCACACCGATTGCACAATAACGGAATATCCTCCCCCGCCGTAGCCGCTGATTCAATGTCACCCAGAACATGCAATGACGGGGTGCAATCCACAGAATACCTGAAAAGACGGAATTCTCCCCCCTTTTTATGTGTCTTTCGAAGCAACTTGCTTCCACAGGGTACCAAAAATTGTGCATTGTCCAAGCGTAAAAATGTACATTGCTGCAAATTTCCATCTTCCAAAGAAAATTGAAGACTTGTGGGTAAATTGTTGACAACCACAATATGCGAAAACTCAGGAACTGAGGGCAAGGACGTCAGTTTGGAAGGCTGCTTGTCAGCGGCAATGGAATGAAAATGTGACAACTTCAAGCGTTTGGACACCTGTGCAACATGTGGTAAATCAAATTGTCCTGCAAGAGACTCCAGCACTGTAGTTGCTAATGCCTTGGCCAATTGTGGTGTATACTCGGCCTCCTTGGCCGTGTCAAAGACCCCGTCCTGGAAACCCCAGGGGGCGTGCTCGTGATCACCACTGCACAGGATGTTCAAAGACATAATAGCTCGATTGTTCGACGCAAGACAAGTCCGCTTAAGCCGCTGACCACCAAACATGCAATTGTGCAGCTCACAATAACATGGCTTCAATTGGGTGTCAACATCCACCCAATAACTTGTTTCCCACATCAAGCTTGTCCAAGGGTTCTCAACCGTCCATGTGATTCCAGCCCTGTCCAATTTGAGAATTAATTCTGACATATATCTGTAAAGTCTGTTAGCCGCTCTGAGTCGAAGAAGATTGACTCCTGAAATTCCAGGGAGCCCATTGGGCCAGCGGGAGCTCCTTAAAGGAGGAGGTCCATGGTGTTTACGGCTTGGCCTTTTGAACCTTGCCTTGGAAGCTGTGCCACAAGGCACTCCGAAATGAACCCAAAGACAACGACCAGAAAGCGCCCAGCCGTTGACCATCTCTTGATGATCTTCACGCGTCAAATCCAAACAAATCACCTTCACACGTTGCTTTGCAACCTTCTGATCCACACCAAAACTGTCCGGAAAGAAATGTTTCATTGCGTATGTCAAGTTACCTGAACCGCAGAAAAGCTCAATGCAAAAGTAGCCACTAGAACCAAGCTCTGGTTTCACATGCTCAGTTGTTCCAGCACGTTCATTGTCCATTTGATGATTCTGCCGCTTCTTTGCANGCCACTAGAACCAAGCTCTGGTTTCACATGCTCAGTTGTTCCAGCACGTTCATTGTCCATTTGATGATTCTGCCGCTTCTTTGCATTGCTAGATGAAACATTGTCACCCTGTAGTCACTGATGTTCAGTCTGCGGGTGATTCTTGTAGCAACCCGGCACAGCACAAACATGCTTTCTGGGGCAGGCTGCTCCTTGTTTGCAAGTCCCAAGGTTGTAACCAAAACAAATCTGATCTCCCTGAGGTGTCCTCGAATGCATTCCCTTGAGACTCTGAGGCATCGGCTCACGCTTCTTGTTCTTGCCCTTGCCCTTTCCTTTTGAACCCTTTTGAAACTTATTAGGCTGTGGTTTTTCTGCAGTGGTCGTCTCCTGCCGCTTCTTATCAACCTTGTTTGCATCTCCTTGTGAACCACTTGAACTAGCCTGAGAGGCCATGGGCAGCATGAAATATGTGACCGTAACATCTGTCTCCAATCTCTCAATCAACGGATCCAAAGGCTTCCCGGCCATGGGCACAACCTTCAAAGAACCTGTAAAGGTTTCACTCAAACGCACAAACGCCTGTCGATCTGCACGGAGCAACTGCGCCTGAGACACCTTGTGAAATCCAGGGGCAGGTGGCTGAGCAAAAACTGCAAACATCCGATCTGTCCACTTCTTCATGACTTCATATGATGCTAATCCTGTAAGATCCATTGCAAGGGCTCTACGCTGCATGGCTTGATAAAGTGCAAGGTCTGAAGCAATGCTGATCTCCTGAGTCAAAGCTTGCTCCTTAATGACCAAACCCGTCTTTGATGCGTCAAGCTGCAACTCCTTCTCCGGTTTGGCGCCCATAAGCTCCTGTTGCCTGGACAAACACCTGGCAGGGCTAATGTATGTAATCTCGTTGCGTTCCACCATTTGAGCACAAATGTCATAAAGTCCATGGGCAGGCTCTAGAGGCCCTGCTATGTCTAAACCACGTAGCTGCTCCTTCTGACGTGTCAATCTAGCCTCCCTTTCTGGGCCAGACATCCTCTTAGGGGTAGCGTCGTCCCCCTTGGCAGCAGACTTGAACCTGTGAATCATGAGAGTCTGACTTTCAAACAAGAGGCGTTTGAAAGCTGCAAGGTCAGCAATCGTTGCAACAACTCCTGGTCTCAAATTAGTCAGGAACCTATTGACCTGATCATCAGTCGCAACTGTACCAGGGCTCGTGATGGCGAAACTCAGCTTTGCAAAGGTGGCAACCGCATTGGTCTTCAACTCCGCAATCCAAGGTTGTGACAAACCGCATTCCTCAGCCTGCTGGGTGAAAGTTGCCTCTGAATCTAGCAGTGACGACAGAGCCATCACCGCACGAACTTGCCTAAGGTGAAAGCAAACACTTCAACAAAACATGATGCAACACAATGTGGCTTTCCGACATGTGTGTGTGCATGTATCGGCATCAAGCAGCTGTCTGCACAATGATCGAACATGATATGAAGTGGCAGTCCACAACATCATAGGGTCTATCCCATGAGATGAAAAATGCGATGCAACATGTCTGTAGAAATTGACCTGTGTCTGAACAGCGCTCTCGCTGTCAAGCTCCTTTGAGCACAAGATGCATCGTTGCTTTCAACTGAATGCCAGAACCCCAAACAGTTGCACTCAACTGCCAAGAACATCGAGGGGAATTGAAGCTGCTTTCAGCTATCCTTTCTTTATGCAGTTTTCTACAAATGAAATACAAATTGCTTTCAACTGGCACTGCACGGATTGCAAGGACATCAAAGACATGTTGCATTCACTGAAATACAGGCAGGATTACACAGAGCACTAAAAGATTCTGCAGCACGGTTTCAACTCGGAACAACGTCAAATTCGCTTAAAACGTTTGGCCTTTGCCTCATCAAATGCGTCTGCCATTGCAGATGCTGTGGTCAAGACCTGGCCTTTGAAACAACGACTGCACCTTGCGTTCAAGGTGGAACAACCGTCTGTCATGATCTCAAAAGTGCTCTCTGATGTGATCCTATTGCAAAGTGTTCTACCAGCCATACTGGAAAACTTGTGTACGACATGAGATCTACGATTCCTCAAAACAGGTCCCTCGATGTGATCCTCAAAGCCCTCAGTACAGGAAGGAGCGGCACCATCATCACCAGAACTGCTTGAGCTGGTAGATGCCAAGGACTCGCTGTCCTCATCACTGTCACCATCCTCATGCACCTTGCCCTCACTTGCCACTGATGCAACATCATCCAAAGGCGTTGTAGGAACTGCATCATCATCATCATCCAACCGTGGCCTGTTGGGGGCCGGTGTCGGTATGACCGCCTGCCCAGCCTGCGGGGGCTCTGCATCTTTCTTCTGAATTTTCATCAAGTCCAGCATTCTAGATGTCCTTGACTCGTCCGGTCTAAAATGATCACCACGAATGTTTGCCAACATACTACAGTAAAACTGTAATGGTCGAGTGAGCATATCACGCGAGTATACAGCCATCGCTTTGGATCCCTGTAGCTCATGATGACCAAGCAGAGTGCGCGATGGTTCGTCAATGCCGTAGGAGCTGGACCAACTCAATGTTGTGTGTTTCAGACTATGGGAAGATACCCTCTCACCTTCCCGTGTTTTGAGAATTCTGTTGAGGAACTCTGAAATCTCACCAGAAGTGCAGCTTCGTTTGCAAAGGGCCCCATCTGAGCCAGGAGCCCGGCATATAGGCCCGAAGGGGCACGCGCCCATGTCCACTTGCAAATTGTCAAATGTCTGAAACCAAACTGCAGTCCAATCCGTGTCCGTAATCCCAAATATAGGACATACAATGGGCAGAAATCTCATCTTCTTCTGCAAGGAGGTTGCTGTCTTGTGAAAGGCAGTTTCCGTTTCAATGAATCCAAACAGCTGTCCTTCGAACTCATTCCTGTCCACCCACATGCGGTGGATGTGCTGCAAATCAGACCATCTCGAACGTGAAAAGATTGCAAATAAAACTCCACCAAGCATGTACTTGTCAACAACGTCAAGCTGCCCTACCATCAATCTTTCAAGCATGGCCACTTCCTTGGCCTTTAAGGGCCGAGCTGGTCGGTACTCAGTCTTCGTCAGCATCAACCTTTGCGCACGTCCTTTCAATTGTACATCCTGCAGTAGTTGTTCAGGAACCGGAATCTGAAGCACATACTTAATAAACCGGAGGGCTTCGAGAAACGACATGCCAAGACTTGCAGCTGGAGTATGACTGTCCGAAGAACTCAGATATGCCAAACAACGTGATCTGTCCCAAGGGTCCCAATCAACATAACTGATATGCAACCAGTTGAAATACTGCAGCATCGTCTGAGCCCGCTTCATGGCTGTACGGGGAGACTTGACTCCCAAAGCGTCCCTCAGCACAGTACCCTGATCAGCAATGTCAGCAAAATGTAGTTCAATGTCCAGTGCGGCACCTAATTGCCCAGGAAAACCAAGAACCTCAAAGACTTGCAACCACTTATCAATGGCTCTAGTCCACAATACCTCCTGCTCTGCAAAGATGTCTTTGTCTGGTTTGACACGAATTGCAAATGAATAAAACGGCAGCTCTAGGTCCCGACCCGTCACCTTCTGCGATGCAGTTGATGGAACACCCGCCGCAGAAGATGTTTGCAGTTGATCCGGATAACCCAAATATTCTGCTGGAAACTTTGGCAAGCTAACCGTGTCATCTGAATCTGCAAAGATGTCAGCCATAACCCCTGTCTCCCAGGGATATTTCAGTTCAGTGTCATCCAAACATTGCAACCTGGCTTCAAAAAGAGCCTTGTTAACATCTGCACTGAAACAGGCACGTCCGACTGTTGTTGCAACCTGTGAGGACTGACATGTACATCCGACTCAACTGCACAAGACTGAATTGTATCAATCTCATATTCTGCTCCAAGGTCAAGACCGAATGGTGGCACCGCCAGTGATGCACGGTTTGAGTCCTGATCATCCCTGACAGGTTGAGAAGGTACTGCACCTAAATCCTGAGATTCAAGCATGTCAGAAAAACTTTCAAACGCATCACCGTCCATGATTCTGAATTGATGTATGCACCTGTGTAACCCTTCGATGAAGTCCCAATGGTCCACACTGAAGCAAACGGTAGGTGTGCAACCAAAGATGTTCAGTACAACTCAGAAAGACAATTGTATCTGATATCCAGATCCCAACGCAGTGCCATCAATCACCCATAGCTGCACAAAAAACGGTTCACGTAAAAATGGCCACCATTGGCATTTAATTCAAAACACCTGTGTGTTGAGAAAAAGTTCTGAGATGTTTCTGAAAACAAGACAGAACATAAACAACGAGTTGGGTGAACACAAAAAGGTAAACATGGTCGACAGCATGTACAGAGTAAAAACAACATGCACAAAGAGTTGAGAGGAGTTTGCACTCAAACCCGACAACATGACCACATACCTTTAACCCAACTCAGAAGTTTCCTCACCGATGGAACAAAGAGAGTAAGCAGAGGAGAGGATTGACTAGAAGCTGCTTTCAGCTTCTTTTTAAAACCGCTTGGAATAAGGTTACATCAGCGCGCTGAGTCGCAACAGATCGGTTCACCACTGGAATTTTTATGCCACTTGCCCCTCAACTCTGCTGGGATTGGCGGAGAGGATTTGCCTCCACCCTTTTTGCCCTTTCCTCCACCCTTGGGTCGACCACTGGCATAAGGTTGAGGCCTGGTTGAACTGTAGCTCGGGGCGCTGCTGGCATGAGCTGTGGTCGTAGAGGAAGAGGATTTTGCAACAGGCATCAAATAGAGAGCAATGTTGGGATCATGTCGCAAGGTAAAAGTGCATCTCCCAAAGGATATGATCCATCATCCTTCTGCCGCACACTGGTGACCTGAGAGCCAAGCCTGGCGAATGCAGCTTTGTCACATTGAAGAAGTTGTGCAAGAGAAGGCCTACTGTAACCAGGCGGGGCATCTCGGTGAAGCGCTTCAAACAGAAAGGTCTCCCAAGTGGAGTGCTGCTCAAATGACATCAAGCGCGCAAACTGGAAACTGATACCACGTCTCACCATTGCATAGTGCACCTTAATCTCGCTGTCTGTTGGTGAAGTCAGTTTGTCTTCACTGTGTTTGAGGACAAGTGAACCCTTTTCTAGGGTGAGTTCTTTTGACTTCGGTGCACCTTGCACTTCATGAGCTCGTGACACGCAGCTTGCCAACTCCAGGTATTTGACTGTGTTGCTTTCAAACATTCCACAAGCCTTGTCAAGTAAAGCATGTGCAGGCTCATGTTCACCTGAAATCCCAATGCCTCCCAAGGCGGTCTTCAAAGCTTCCAATCTGGTGGTCCTTTCAGCGAAAGGGATGCGCCTTGGTGTGTCATCTGTTCGGTCCACTGCCTGGCGTAGAGTTGCTGTCAGATATGTCTGTGCTTCAAATGCCACTCGTTTCAATATGGCAGTTTCTGTCAATTGTGGTGCACGTCCATGAGCTTGTTGCACCAAGTTTTCAATGCTGACATCTGCTATTGGCTGCCCGGGTTGTCCAACAGCAAAGGCAAGCTGAGCCAGAGTACGAATGCCGTGCCGCTTCAAACTCTCAATGAGTCCCTGGCCAAGTCCTGTCTCCTTCAAATGGCTCTCAAACTGCGCTTTGCTATCAATCACAAACGTCATTGCACCGCACTCGAAGTTCTAAGGTGAAAAAGAGCTTTACCACATGGATGCACATGCCATGACTGTCAACTTGTGTAAACCCTTCACAGCAGTTCAAGCAGCACATGCAGAAACTGACAAATGCAACAATGCAGAAAAGATGAACTGACTCACGAATTTGCCAAACTTCTGAAATTCCTACATGCACTCACCGACATGCTTTGTGGTCTTAAGCCTCGGCTCGGATAAAACAAACTGATCTCGCACTTCGATGCTTTGAAAATGTCTCTTAAGACTAAGCAGCTTTCTGCAACATGTATGTGCCTTTGCACCACGTGATGGCCCTTTGGCAAAAATTCAATGTTGGCTTTCCAAACAACTCAACTCATGATTGCAGCTTTCTGCACAAATGTCCAAACAACTCATGACTGCAGCTTTCTGCACAAAAAGCACAACTGTCTCAAATGTTTTCATCCCTTAAGGACATGCCCCGTTGGGCGCTCAGAGTCACGTGTTGTGACCGCTTTACGACTCCTTTGAGTCTGAAGCCTTAGCCTTCTTGAGAAAAGCATCAATGTTTTGAGACATCTGTTCACAACTTCGGATGCGGTTGTGATTCTTTGGAAAGCACCTAATGCACTTGGGGTGAACCACAAAGATCTTCCGTGCAAGTTTCTTGAAATTGACTCCGATCTGAATCTTGCAAGTGGATATCTCCTGCCCCTCCTTGCATGAATGGACAAGACCACTTTTCACATGTCTGTAAAATTCCAAACCTTCAGGAACGTGTTCTACCATGTGAGGTCCCTGAGCTTGCTGCACTGTGGATGACGTGGAGCTGTCACTGTCAGAGGAAGTCGATTCACTGTCACTACCAGAAGATGACTCAATTTCCACAACACCCGCAGAAACCAATTCAACTGGATACAGTGTCAGCTCAGCTGCAGCATCTTCTAAGGTCTTAGCATTCCACTCCTCCTCCTTGACGCTCTGTAGATCTTCTACATCAGCTGCTGCAGCAACGGCTGAATCAACAACCTCTTTACCGCGCTCCTCGATCTTCTGTACTACTGGTGCAGTCTCAGGTTCGGCCACTGGTCCCACCGGGGTCCTGGCTGCCATGGCAGGAGTGAAAGGAGCTGGAGTAGATACCAGTCCATAGCCTCGCATAGCCTCATCCTCAATGGCCAGCCCTGATCTTACTCTTCGGAGTATATGGCCCAATTTCCGCAATGCTCTTGTCTGTAAATGACGGCTGTACACAACTTCGGAACCGCTCAACGCTGTCCCAGGACAGCTTTCGTCTCTTTATCGAGACCTGCCCTGGCACACCAAATCAGCAGTGAAGCCTTCAGGGAGTGACTCCTGAAGGAGTCACTGCTGGTCGTGCCTTGCAATAGGGTTCGAAGCCAGGTGGCTGCTTCAGCCGTAGATAGCGGCCTTGCACAGAAGGTTCCGTCAATCCTTGGTGCTGGCAAAAGAGGACCCAACGGCTGCTTTTGCAAATCCAAGCCAACCTGCTGGTAAATGTCCAGCCACTCCTTCAGCCAATCATCAGAACAAATGCCATGCCATGGTACCACAATAGGCAGATATTGCTGCCTTCGAAGCCCCTGATGCCGTCTTGTGTTCAGTTGTGTAGAACGTTACACTCTCTCCAGCTTCCACCACAACATGGTCCACAAAACGCATGTCACTCCATCTAGCGCGCCCATACAAGCACACAAGAAAGCAACCAGCACCCAGCTTGTCAATTTGGTTCCCAGCTGAATGCAAAACTTCGTGCAGACGCCGTATGTGTTCTGGTTCAAGTCCAGGAGCTTGGACAGTAGGTCCCTTAGCCTTCTTTTCCAGTGCAGAGAATCCAAATAAAATCTACGTGATCCCAAGATAGCATCTGTTCCAGACAAGTCCAATGTAAACTTGGCAAACCTAACTGCTTCAAGAAAAGCACTCGGCACGGTGTAGCCCCTTGCATCGCTTTCACGCTGTCGCTTCAAGTGCAGGAAGTATTCCCACACCACTGACTCATCCAACGGCAATGGGAAACTGTTGATCTCCCTGCATACCATGCTTTTGTCATACCAAGCAAAGAATTTCTTGAATGCTCCAGCACGTTTCAGCAAAGTAGAAGGACTCTTGACACCGAAACAAGCTTTGAGAATCACACATGCTTCAACTCCAGTGTTATCTTTCTGCAGGGCCGTCGCCAGCTGAGGTCCAACACCAGATGAACTCCAAGACACCGACAAGATACGTAGCCACTGTCCACACGCTAAGTCCAGCTGTTGCGCTTTCCCTTCAAAGTAACTCATGTCTTGAATACTCTTTACAGCATGCATATACTTTGCATCTTCAGGCATGAGAAAACGTGACAAACGATGTTGCAATGAATCTGCAGGTTGGGTCTCATCCGCAACAGGCATTTCTGCAAGGCCCGGACAACGCGGCAAAGGGTCATCATCGAAATTGAAGACTGCTGCCATTGGCCCGGTCTCCCAAGGAAACTGCAGATCTGCTGGCACTGCACGAAACTGTGCAAAACTGCTTGCAACCATCTCATTCCACGTTTGTTGAGGCGCAACAGCATCTAAGGTCTGGACGTCTTCAGATTGCTCTGAAACTCTGTCTGCTTCAGGCTCTACGATTTCTACTGACTCATCACTCTCTTGCGGCTCACACTGTTCTGCATCATGAGTACCTTCTGAAGCATCAAACAAACTAGGTTCAGCACCCCCAAACAAATCCAAAGGAGTCCTGGGAACCTCACCCAGACCAGCACTGCCAGGGCTTGGAGCTTGAGGCAAGTCACGTTTGAAACCTGCTGATCCCTGAAGCAAATCAAGCGCACGAAAAGGCACAGATTCTGACTCCTGAATTTCTAGCTGGTCTACTGCTGACTCATTGACATCTTCATCAAGTGGTGAAGTTGCTGTATACCCAGATCTCCTAGATTTGCTGTCTCCTTCGTCCTCATCATCATCCATGGCTAAACCCCCTAAACCGTTTGTGAGCCCGATAGTTGAACGAGTCCCACCACGCCCGCCCTTGAACAAGGTACTGCAGTGAAGGATAGATGCATTGCCGGTCACCATGTTCCCTATTCAATTCATTTTGACTGTTTGATCACTTCGCGAGCTTCACCATAACAACTCGCCACTGTAAACTGCGTGGGTTGAATGACCCATGCTCATTACCGTTTTTTTTGCACAATTTGTTTTTTTTCCATGGGTTCAAAATATTTGAACCATCCCAGCAACACAACATTTACACCATCCCAAGGATACAGATAAATGATGATAAATGCATAGTTTCCGAATTTCAGAACAGTTTCGTTCGCCTTTTAAAAATCAAAACATGGCACCATGGCCTCAAAAAAAAGAGAACTGGAAACAAATTTGTGCACATCAACGGAAACTTCAGGCAACAGATCATCGCGTTGTCACAAGGGACGCATTGCATCTGGATTCGGTTGGATCATTTTCGCCGATGGCAAAATTTACAAATATTTGTTGCTGCAATTTCACAACGGGAACAAATGTTTGATCACAAAAACTCATCGATGCAACTTGTGCCGTTTGAATTTTCAAAAAAGGACACCCGAAACTACAATGTCAAACATCGCATGCACTGAGTGATTGACTACTGTTGGGCACACATCATGCTTCAAATTTTCCAGGATTGGTTCACCCAAAGCATGACATTTGGTTTTGTGGGTCACAAAACAGGGCAAAGAAATTGGGCCAAATGTTCACAGGTGGGGCAATTGGGGCACAACCGTGGCATCGATTTTTGCAAGACGGGTGTTTTGCTGATTCACGCCGTTCGTTTGCAATGGTGCTCGCTCTTTTCTAAGTGTTTCCGAAAGGGTTGGCACAAGGTTCCCCCCAAAACAAAAGTCCACCTCAATATCTATTACCGCGTTCAAACTTGAAAATGGGAACACGAAAGGTAGGTAATCAAGAAGGGGAATGAAAAAATGGAGGGCGGCCAAAAGCAAACTGGTGAGGAAACCCGAAACAGCAGCATTGCTGGTGCAGAAAGACGTTTCTGTGCAAAAGTGTCTAGGTACAAAAGCGTCTTTGTGCAAAAAAATCTGTGTAAAAGCTGGCCTGTGCAAGTGTAAATATCTCTGTCTAAAAGCATCTGGGTGTGTTTGTTTTCCTTGATTCACAAGCGCCTGCGACGTAAGAACTGATACTACACTTGATCTATGTGACAAAGGAAATGCAACTGCAAGACATGTCTACCACTATACAGACTACGTACATATGTTGCACCCCGCCTTGCTACATGCTTCAGCTCAGTAGCATGCGCATTCAAAAGTTTCTCAAAGATTGGATGCCCAAGTCTGGATCATGACTTTGGGTCTCGTTGAATTCAAAGTGGCTGGTGTGTGCCGCGGGGACAGATTTGTACCGTGCCACTACCTGCCTTGCTCCTTAGGAGCATTCACCAGACTTCACTTTTCCCTAAAGACTTGGAAGCCTAGCTAAGAGTGCTGCTGCCCACTTCACGGTGATTCTGATTCGTCGCTGTCAGCTCCACCATGGTGATATAGCATCCACTCATCCGGATCGCTGCACTCACACATTTCGCTGTTGAGGTACCTTCGTCTGCGTTCAGACTGCGCTTCCATCAGCTCATCACTGCTTGCTTGTTCCTCTTCCTCTGCATTTTCATTCATACCATCTCCACTGAGCATGCTGATCAGTTGATTTGCCACTGCATTGACATGAGCGCTCTCTGAACTTCCAGAAGCATTGGTTGCAGCTGCCAAGCTTGCTACCTGACTCCCCACTTCATAGGCCCTTTGAGCATCGCGCAAGACCGTGTTCATGTCCTGGAGTGTCAATTGGGCAGTGGGAGAATTCTCATCTTCTGACAAGTCGTGCATCTCACGAGTCATATCTGCAGCGGCCTCTCTTGTTGCAGCATCTCCATGTCTGTATGCACTCATGACCTCTCTCAAAACTGCCAAGCGTTCATCGTACAGTCCAGAGCGGCTTGCTGATGTAGAATTGGCTCGACGCCTCATGCATCGCTCATACATCCATGTCAGCATTGCCTCTGGGGTCCATGAGTCATTTGGAACAGGCAAAGCAATTTCGCTGTTGAATCTCGGCATTCCAGTTTCGTCAACACCACCCCATACTGGGTTTGTAGAGCAGCTTGAAGTGCTGGTCATTGCTGGCATGGGACCAGCTGGCACAGTAGCAATCTGCCCTGGCATTGCATCTGAAGATCCCGTTGCACCACTGGAATTTGTAGCTGGGGCCTCGCTCACAACAGGCTCGAGCTTCGACAGTGGTATTTCCTGAGAGCACTGCATTGTTGCTGAACCAACTCATCCAACTGATGATCAAAGGAAGCAGCATCACAAAACCCAGAACCAATGTGAAGACCAAAAGATTCCAGTCATGGCTTGTCGCATCATACACTTGTCCAGGATCATCGCTTCCTTCCAAGGTGCTTGTACTGTGGTTGTACAATCCCAAAACCGACATCAAAGAACGCAATCGGCTCGAAGACAGCCCCTTTGTGCCTATGTCAGCTGGATTGACATGGCCACTGACACTGCATAGGCGCACAATGCCGCTTGAAATCAATCCCTGCAACCACAGCACTCGGCAACTGAGATGTCTCAAGCGTCCAACTCCTTGGCGTTGAAGTATGCCCTTTGCACCACTGCTGTCAGTGTACAGAAAGATCCATGTCCTTCGACCTGTCAACCAAGTGAGCATTCTGGAGAGCAATATTGCATCGGATGCACCACTGCTGCAAGCGTGAACTTCAGCCTCTGCAGAGCTCAAAGAAACCACCTTTTGAGTGCGTGATGCGCTGTAGAGCATACAGCAGCCGTAGAACATCACGCAGCAGCTCACAGATCGCCTTGACTGTCGATCACTGGCCCAATCGCTGTGTGTGAAGACCTCCAAAACATTCTCAGACTGATCCACATCAGGATACTGGTGGTAAATGCCAGAAATCTTACCACCCCACTTCAGAGAAACTGAGATATCCTTGTGGCTGGCCAAATAGGCGACCAGGTGCTTGAGCACAGTCATGCTTTTCTCAGTCGGCTTTGAGCTGTATGTTGAAAGATGTCTGATGGTGTACTGGGCATGGGGCACATCGTTTGCCAGATACATCAGAATCCCAACGCATGTTCTGAAAACTGTTGCAGCACTTGCAGAGAGCTCAGCAGTTGTGTCCTCGTGGTCAACGTCAGAGTGACAGGGACTCTTCTTGTTTTGGCTCTTTGCATTCAAACTAAGCAGAGCACACAATTGCAGGATATGTTTTTGATGTGTTTGAATTGTCAATCGTCCATCAGGATGGAGTACATGAAGCCTCTTCAAAAACGTAAGCCCGTCGCCTGCTTTTTCGATGCACTGCATGGAAATGTCATAGACTTCCTTCAACTTGGCTGCAAACTTGCCCAAAACAAAACTGCGCCGCCCAATCACCAAAAGATCGTCAACGTGGATCATGATGATGCAGGAATCATTTTTCAAAACGCAGGGGTATGGCACGTGCTCCTCAAGGTCCAAATGCTTCTTCAAAAAGGAGGTGATGGACTTGTACCAGAGTAAACTGCCATCCCTCTGCCCTGGGAGCACACGGCCAAGAGCATATGACCTGCTGTTTCCACTGGCATCTGTCGTATGCACCAGTGTTGGGCATTCCTGCACAACTGTCAGAAAGGCGTCCTTGACATCCAAACTGCACATGATGTAATCTTCAATCTCACGTCTTTCCAGAAAAAGTGTTGGCAAAATCCTGGAAATGATGGATCCACTGGCAGGGGAGAAAAGGCTTTCTCTTTCAGGCTCCAACCAGGCAAATTCACGAGCCACGAATCTCGAGCGCCTCAACCATATAGGTTCTCCAGCAGCATTGTGTTTTTCTCTCCATGTACGCACAAAACGCGTACTGAGAACCTTTGAACTGGCTGGCANAGGTTCTCCAGCAGCATTGTGTTTTTCTCTCCATGTACGCACAAAACGCGTACTGAGAACCTTTGAACTGGCTGGCACTGAAGATGGATCCTGAAGAACATGCAGCTTCTCAAGCCTCTGCAGCTCAAGCTGGTCAGCCAGCGCATCTAAGCGCATTAGCTCCTCTGAAGAGAGGTCGGGCTCCTTTGGGCTGTATGGGAAGGTCAGCTCATCCAACACAGCTGTCATGCTTGCATCGTTTGAAACATCCTCACTCTCCAGAAATTCATCATCAAAGAATTCCAGATCGTAAGCTTCAAGCCTGTCGAGGTCGTCATTGTTGAATTGAAACTGTACCGCAGTGTCTTCGTGTTCATAAAGACTGAGATCTGTGCTGGTGACTTGGAGCATGCGTTTCTGCTCTGGAGGCTCACTCAATCTTGGGGTCTTTGGAGCACGCTCACCAATTGACTGCATAGCATCGTCCATGGGTGGCGTCACAGGTTGTTCAGAGCCAGCATCAACTCGTGCTTTCTTCGAATCACCAGCAATTGCAGCATCTGAATGTTCAGATCTCTTCAAGCCCTCATGAACTTCATCCATAGCAGAACCTTCAGCAGCTTTGCCATCAGCATCATCTTGCAAAGGCTTTTGTGCAGGCCCTTGCCCCGCCTGAGCTGGCGGTTGACCATCAAGATCCTCGTTGGGATGTTCATCAGCATACTGTTGAACTTGAATTGCTTCGACATCAACCAAAGGCATCCCCACAGGCTGTGGAGGAGACAAGGTCTTGTTGTAGAGCATTCTATGTCCAAGGGCTGCATAGCCAAACTCCCATGGTGCCAAGCGCAATTCACCCAAGTCCTCCAAGACAAAGGGACTTGGCAACCTGCGCACACTGCGCGTCACGAAGATGCCTGAGTCATAGGCAATGATGTGGGTGTCGTTGGTAAGGGTCTTTCCCAACCAGATGCCCTTGACCCATCGAGGAGCGGCTTTTCTGCTGGTTTTCACATAGCCCAGCGTTGTCTCACCAAACATGCACAAGCGCCCTGTGTACTGTCGATCTGAAGAAAGTTCAAACGCTGTAGTTCCATCACGCACCACATATCGATTGTGCAACCAACATCCATGCAAAAGTGCCCAACTGTAGAGGGGATGTGTGCAAGGAAAAATCAAACGTCCACCAGCAACTGCATGCTCGATTTGAGAAATGAGAATCCCTGCTTTCAAACGCGCCTGCTGCAATGTTGACTCAGCAGCGCCATTTGCTTGATGATCCCCTTTTGGCACTGGCTCGTGATGAACTTTGATACCAAGGCCTCTGCATGTTTTCCTCACTCCATCAGCAATGGCCAAATTGGCCGGTNTTGGCACTGGCTCGTGATGAACTTTGATACCAAGGCCTCTGCATGTTTTCCTCACTCCATCAGCAATGGCCAAATTGGCCGGTTCAAGGTCTGAGCGCAAAGCTATCTCCTTGTGCTGCGTGTGCATGATGAATCTCACAAACTCAGTCACCAGATATTGCAAAGACTTGCCACCTTTCTGCAATGTTGGAACCACATGAATCAACTTGGTGTCCCTGTCATGCAACACCAAGCACGTTTGTTTGTCATCCTCAGTTGGCATCCTGCTGCAGAAACCAAAGTCATATGAAAGCACACTGTGACCTGTGTGTTCGTGTGTGCTTGCTGGATGAGGGTCTTGTCGAGCTCGATACATGGTGCAAAGCTCACACCAATCCCTGTAAGGCTCATGCGTGAGATTGTGTGCTTGCACTTCATCGGCTGTTGGCACCTTTGGTACACGTTGTCCACGGGCCTCCCTTTCAGCTTCTGACTTCAGTCTCACTTCAGCGCCATGAGCAGCAAGCAAAGTCTGAGTTTGTATGTGATCCAACATGNAAACTTTCACATCCCGCACGCAAAGCACGCAAAGAACTGTCTGCTGTCAATGCTGTACCATCAACATAAACAACGGCTTCATCAGGTTCTCTGGGGACCATTCTGTCCTCTTCCAGAGGTTCACCGTCTTGGCCTGCCACTGGAGCATCTTCAGGGATGTCGCCCTGAATGCTGGGTTCACAGTCAGACTCATCAACCTTGTTCATGTCACGTTCATTTGCAGCTGCAGGCACTGAAGAACCAACTGGTGCACTCACATCAGCGCTCAAGTTGTAGTCAGGCATGTAAAAACCCATGTTTTCAGCTGGCATTGCGTACTTGTGAGCCAATGTCAAAACTTCCAAAACGGTTTCAGGAAAAACGATCTCCTCATCGATTGCGCCTGGAAGCTCACCAATGGCCTCACAAAACTCGATCACCTCCNGCCAATGTCAAAACTTCCAAAACGGTTTCAGGAAAAACGATCTCCTCATCGATTGCGCCTGGAAGCTCACCAATGGCCTCACAAAACTCGATCACCTCCCATGTGCCACCTTCTCTGCAAACCAGGGTTGTGCGTAGCCACATCAATTCATCTGCAGGAGCAGTTGTTGTATCAACGTACTTTGGCACCGTGGTTCGAATGGCAAACATTTGAGGTGTCAANAGTTGTTGTATCAACGTACTTTGGCACCGTGGTTCGAATGGCAAACATTTGAGGTGTCAATCTGTTCCAACCAGCTGCAAGTGATCTGAGAACAATGCCCAACTGTACTGCACGGATTGCTGGAAGAGCATCTTCAGGGGCCACCTGGGTCACCATAGAAATTGAACCTCGAGTGCACAGTGAATTGTTCCTGTAGCGCACAGGGATGCAATTGTTGCCTCTCACCAGACATGGCCCTGAGTCATGTTGTACCAAACTCCAACCAGCTCGAATGATGTGTCCCAATGCCACAAGCGGTGTTGTCACGTTTGCAATGATGAATTTCTCTNCATGGCCCTGAGTCATGTTGTACCAAACTCCAACCAGCTCGAATGATGTGTCCCAATGCCACAAGCGGTGTTGTCACGTTTGCAATGATGAATTTCTCTCTGAATGACACATTGCCCATCTGCAGAGTTGCAATACGTGTTGAAGCAATTGACAAAGGACAACCTTGNTGTTGTCACGTTTGCAATGATGAATTTCTCTCTGAATGACACATTGCCCATCTGCAGAGTTGCAATACGTGTTGAAGCAATTGACAAAGGACAACCTTGCGCATCAACAAAAGTTGTATTGGGCTCCTGGCACCTCTCTCCAACGTCACTGAAGCTCATTGGAAGCACGCTTGTGTCAGCGTCAGAGTCAAGAATCACATCACACTGCATGTGTGGCCCATCTGAATCTGACAACTCATCAATGATGACTCGAACATGTTGCAAAGGATCTGAACGTTGCAAACCAATTGAATCACCAGAGTCACAACAGCAGCATGATTTGAGGTCGGGGCAAAACGTCCAAGCTGAATCGCTGTCGGTGCAAGTCATGTCAAAACGTTCACACTCACATCCAACTGAACATGAATGACAAACTTCTGAAATCATGCAAAGCTTGAATGGACTTCCTGAACTGGATGGCTGAGAAAAGACAGTTAAGTCTTCAACGTAAGGCTGTGTCACTGGAGGCTCAAAGATCTGCACTCGACGCACTCCTGTTGTTGCGTTCGAAGTCGTTGCAGTTCCAGACGTAGAAGCTGTATCCTTGGGATCATTCTCCTCCACCTGTCGAACCTGCATGTCTGATTTCTTCTTTCTGCAGTCTTTTGCCCAGTGTCCAACCTTGCCACAATAGGCACATGTATTGGC
This sequence comes from Symbiodinium sp. clade C Y103, assembly GCA_003297045.1. Classification (NCBI taxonomy): domain Eukaryota; class Dinophyceae; order Suessiales; family Symbiodiniaceae; genus Cladocopium; species Cladocopium sp. clade C. The sequence continues at coordinate 10,756 of BGPT01003109.1, read as the reverse complement.
ATCCAGTTTGGTGCCTTTCTGAGCACCCTTGGCAGAGTCACCATAGCCCTTGCCACTGCCACCTTTGCCTTTGCCTTTGTCATATGACTTGCCCTTGCCATTGCCTTTCGGAAAAACGGGCTTCCCTTTTCCCTTGGCTTTGCCGTTTGGGCCTTTGCCCTTTGTGCCCTTGCCTTTGATCTGATTCACTTCCATAAGCGCTGTTCCGCCACCATCCAGGTTGTACGAAGTAACTGAACCAAGAGGCGCAGCACCAATGTCCACCAACAAGCGTTCCTTGCTCCAAGCATGAGTGACCTTCTCGTAGGAGAGGATTTTGTCCTTGATCTGATTGAATGTCGTCCCTTCATCCATTTGCAGATGGATGTGCTGTTGCACTGGCTTCNGACCTTCTCGTAGGAGAGGATTTTGTCCTTGATCTGATTGAATGTCGTCCCTTCATCCATTTGCAGATGGATGTGCTGTTGCACTGGCTTCGGCAAAACACGTAGCAGAGTACTCAAAAGTACATCATCGCTCACTTCATGATCTGATGCACGTCGATATTCCTCTGCAAGACGCTCCATAGCTTGAATCTGTTCCAGGCATGTCCTGTCTTTCTGGAAGTTTGGAAAACTCACCAGCGCAGTCAACAAGGCCATAGCACGACCTTTTGTCCTTGGGGCATACAGATTGTGCAGTTGGCGCCATNAAAACTCACCAGCGCAGTCAACAAGGCCATAGCACGACCTTTTGTCCTTGGGGCATACAGATTGTGCAGTTGGCGCCATGTTTCCAGTCCATTCTGATGTAGTGTCTGCCGCAGAACCTTCAAAGGTCGGTTCTTCAACACACCAGCTAAGACTGAGTAGAGCTTCTTACTGCGCTCTTTCGAAGCCAAGCCAACAGGATTCTCATGAAAAACCACTGCAACATTTGGATGCTCCTCAACATATTGCAAATCAGACTCGAATGCACTGTCTGCCAGAAAAAGCCACTGTTTGAAACTGAAGGAGAAATCGCTCCATTGGGACTGATCCTCAACAGAACCACTGCTGCTACCGAACTCTTTGGGGCACTGTATCACTTTCGAAGCTTCTCCAAAACCGCTGCTCTTCCGTTCGTTGGCCTCTTTTAAGGCTTGTGCAGCCTGGGATGCAGCCTGAGCTGCCTGCTGGACAGCTTGCAAAACTGTTAAGGCGTCCATCTGAGTCGCCATTGTTCCACCAGAAACTCCTCACAAGCAAAAGTCGCAACGTAAAACAGAAATTGCAGGATTGTGAATGGGGTCAAAGCTGTAAAGTCCAGTCCAAAGAAAATGCAGCAAAACCACCAGTCAAAGTTGTTGGAATCCCTCAGGATTTTCGAATTGAAAGCCAGATGCAGAGCACAGCACCGAAAACAAATGGCTCGCGCCGCCCAAATGGGATAGGGTCCTGTCCCAGTAGTTCTGACAGCCGAGGTTGGGTCCTGCCTCGGTCTGCCAGCAGCTCTGCAACGTAAGAACTGATACTACACTTGATCTATGTGACAATCAAGGTGCAACTGCATGACATGTCTACCACTATACAGACTACGTACATATGTTGCAAAAACACTTTCGTGCTCAAACCCCTGTTTTTTCAAGTATGGTGCCCCGACGGGTCCCGCAAGTAGAGTGTGTGTTACCTCGATGTCAGCAAAAACACGTGAGTCTGTGGCGAGCGCTCGGTTTTGGTCAACAATTTGCCTCTCGCTGCAAGTGCCTGGCGGTTTTTTTGCAAGATCAGATTGGAAAAACGCGCAAAAGACTGTAGCGACAGCTCGGTTTTCCCAAAAGAATTGAAAAAACCGTTATTGGAGCGGCGCGGAATCGTCACCATTATCAGCGCTGCCCGAACGTTGGTCGGTTTCATGTGACGCTATTGCTATGCTGGTTCGCAACCGGCCGTGACGAAACAGATTGGCACGGCTGCGCACAACAACACATGTTTGATGGCGCGACGCTCCTGGTATGCGCGACTGCAGCTGGAAATTGCTAAACGCATTGGCCTAGCTGCAACAAAGTTTTGAGCAGAGTGCCAGGTTTCCTCAATGTGGAGGTGCAGCACAAGGCTGCAAAACGCACTGCACAACAGATTGCACTTGCTGCGCGAAGAATATACTGGGGCTGCAGAAACTACAGAAGAACTAGCTGAGAGAGGGAGGTACCTCAGAAGCGGATCCTAGAAAAAGTAACGCAGATGCTCAGAGAAGAAGTAGGTCGGGGAAGAGGTGCCTCTGCCACAGGTGGTTCCGTGAGAAAGTGGCTCAACAGAGAAGTGCCTCACTCAATTTTTCAGTGAAAGTAGTTCACTCATCCATTCCTTCCATCATTTGTTCGTTCCCTCAGTGAGTCATTCAATGGTTCATAGTGCTTTGATTCATTCGTTCATTCGTTCGTTCATTCGTTCATTCATTCACCCATTAATTCATTCATTCATTCATTCATTAATTCATGTCATGTATGTTCGTTCAGTTTCATTAATTTCATTTATTTGGTTATTTTCATCCGTGACATTAATGTTTCTAATTTCATTCATTCATTCATTCATTCATTCGTTCATTCATTCATTCAGTCAGTCAGTCAGTCAGTCAGTCAGTCATTCATTCAGTCTTTCCTTCAATCAATCAGTCAATCAATTTTTTTCATTCATTTGTTTTTTCCCTTCATTGACCGATTCGTTCACTGATCCACTCGAGTTTCATTCATTCATTCATTCATTCTTTCTTTCTTTCTTTCTTTCTTTCTGTCTTTCATTCATTCATTCATTCATTCATTCATTTCATGCACTCATTCATTTATTGGTTTCACTTAATTCATTTATTTCAGTTATATTATTTATTTCTGATTCATTCGTGCGTTCATTCATGTCATTTTTTCATTCATGCATTCTTTTCCGTCATCCATCCATCCATCCATTCATGTCATTCGTTCCTTCCTCCCTTGCTTCCCTCATTCCTTTATTGTTTCGGTTCATTCATTGTTTTTTCATTTCAGTTTATGTCGTCCCATTTCATTTCATGTCATTTACATCACATTAAATTTGACTTTGCCGGTTTTTTGGCACCGAAAGCGCTTCAACGTAGCTCTCTGGTTCATCTGTACAGAGCGCGCAAAGAGTGGAGTGAAGTCACATGACTGGCATGTACATCAATGCGGTTGCAACAATCGTTAAATGTTTGCACCCCGCCTTGATATGGCCTTTTGGCCTATATATCACTACAAACTATTGCAACCCCTCAGGATTTTGTGCAATCCTTCGTCTCTTGCTTCTAGGGGTTCTGTGACATGGTGAAGGGTCGGCACGAAAGCCAATGTATGGACCTTGTGTCCATTTCACTGACTTGTTTCCTTGGCGCCTGTTCAGAATTCCACTACTTGACTGGAAGACATCTCATCATCATCGTCTCTTCCATGTCGCCACACCGCCCATTGGTCCGCGTCACTGACTTCACATTGTTCATCTTGTTGGTAACGCTGGTAGCGTTGAGATGGTGTCACTCTTGGTACTGTGTAATCGACTGCGGTCCCTTTTGCTCCAGCATGGCTTTATGGGCCTTGGGCGTTGCGTCCTACGCACAGCAACCTAAGATGTGGAGTCAACTACGCTTCACAGTTACTCAACGAACTTCGCGATCAGCACAGAGCAAACCAAACCTTGCGCAGTTTCCCTTGGATCTTACTTATGCGTGCAGAAAACCCTGGGGTCGGCGTAAGCAGGCGAAAACACCTGATAACCGTTATACAAAATCTCTCTGAGTCAGACAAGCCCATCTTTTCACACTGTCGCGGCACACTCCAGACACCAAGCGAACCCAAAGGAACAGCGACGAAAGATATCCAGATGTCATGCATTGTTTCTGCCTTTTATTCAAGCCCTTTCTGTGCTTGAGATGAAAATCGAATTCACGGAAACACAAATTCAGATGTAGCAGCTGGCCAAAAACATCTGATCTTCTGACCAAAACGTCAGATCTTTCTGAAAACAAATGAATTCTCAACGCCTTCTATGCAAAGCTGATCACACAAATCAGTTCCTCTACAAAAACCACATGGAAATACTCAAACATGCACAGAAGACTGACATCGCAAGATGTCGTGCTTGGCTTCGAAATGTTCCTCAGCATACAAAAGCTGAACTATGCATTGCCAAAGCCATTTCCCTCATCCGCAGATGAGATTTCAACGGAAAACTTGTTGCTGTTGAACTTGCACACAACAAGTACAGAAAACATGCAAAAACATCTCAATCATAGACGTCATCACGTCATATGGCAGCTTTCGCTGAAAAAACCAAATTCCATGCTCTGCATATCATTGTAGCGCCTCGCGAATCATGTAACAAGCTTTGCCACATCACAAAGGCGCTCGTAGACACGCAAGCAAAATTGAGGAGGCATCTCACTGACAAACAGAGGTTGAGGAGGCATCTCACCGATTGTAGGCATGCACAGGAGACATGCAGAATCGAAACCATGCAGAATTTCCACACCTCTTTTTAAGATTCACTCCCATCAGCCAGTATAGATGCACATTCCATTGTTGGAATCCCAGTTGGCAGCAAATCCATTGAAATCATCTTGCATCCAACTTGATTCTATTCCGCCTCCATCACAATCCATCTCATGATCTTCCATGACACGAGGAAGACCTGTGCCCTGATGCTTGCCATATGAGCGATTCTCAGCATAGCCTCGAAGACGAAGTTACGCTCGCTCTGCACTTGACCGCTCACAAATTGTCCTGCCACGCGCCGAAGTCTCCAGAGAACATTCGTGGAGCCAAAAGATGGACGTTGCAACCATAGAGTTTAGGAGCACGTAAAAGGCATATTTACGAGCTTTTGTGTGCATGGAGATCCACAGATATGTTGACAGACGTGCTGGTATTGTTGTGTACCTATCCAAAATTAATAGCCACCAGAATGCAGTTTCAAAACAAAGTAAGTGTAGCTGTTGTAGCAGACGAAGCTGGTATGAAAAAGAATTCCTGGGATGAAGTAGTGATTTTCGGGGAAACTTCTGTTGCAAATAAAGTTTCTAGATTTATTTGTTGTGTTATAATTGTCCTGGAGATGAACTTTGAACTAAATGTTTGGCAGGGAAGTTTCCGGTGTTCCAAAGAATTCATGTCACAGAATTGTGCTGGGTGTATGGAGATCCACAGATATATGTTTACAGACATGCTGGTATTGTTGTGTACCTGTCCAAAATTAAAAACCATTGAAATGCAGTTTCAAAACAAATTGAGTGTAGCTGTTGTAGCAGATGAAGCTGGTATATAGAAGAATTAGTGGATGAAGTAGTGATATTCGGGGGAAAGCCACATTGCAGGTTCTATACACATAACCTATTATGCAGCCCAACAGCGGTGACTCGAAAGCAATGCGTGCACCCGTAATGGCTTTCCAGTGCCAACCAGTTTGCATAAATTCCCTCTTTCATTATGCAGACTGCCTTCTCAATGCCTTTGACTTGGGGCCTATTTTCTGAGATATTTCTCCAGTGGTAGCCTCTAGCTGCACTAGCGGCCAACTCTCTTTCAACGAGACTTTTCAAGGCTGGTTCATTGTCAGTAGCTACTTCAACTGACAAACCTTCCACACCATTCTTGTTGAGAACCGACGCAGTGGATTTCACATCCAAATCCCTGTCACCACCACAAACTACCATCCCAACCATACCAGTGAATCATCAAATTGACCAAAACCTTCCAATGTTTACCAGCCACAAAAAGAAAATCTGCAGCAAGACTGGGGTGAACTTCATGCTTAAGCTTTACTCTTCTGGCAGATGTGCGTCCTCTTGACTGCACGCAATCGTTACATCCTCTGTCATAAGGCTAATGGCCCCTGCACTCATACTCCAACATACTCCAACTCTGGGACTGCAATCTCCAGGTTAGACCCTTCAGGTCCATCTGGTGTGTCTGGACGGAGTGGTAAACTTGGTTCATGGGGTTGGTTGGATGGATTTTTGAACTCTTCTTCCAGTTTCTCTGTGTTTGCAAGAGATGGGAATCTACCAACGATTCTCTCTTATCTTCATCTTCAGAAACCAGATTTTCTTCTACAGGGAAACCACGCATCATCAAAAATGTGCATGATCTTTAGGATCTTCTTCAAAAATCCTTAAAAAATGTGAAAACACCACTGTCGACATTGAAAAACTCATTAGAAAACTCTTCACAAGACAAGAAACTCTCACATTCTGACGTTTCACTGTCTGTTTCAAAATCTGTTTCGTTTGTTTGGTTTGTATTGGGCTCATGTTCACCAGAAAAACGCTGAAAAAGACGAATGCTACCGAAATGAAGTACCCTACAAACATATGAAAACGACTGCAACATGTCAGCACTCTTCAGTTGAAGCTTCCGACCAGTGGCTCTGACCTTGTATGGAAGTATCCACTGTGATGCCACGATTTGGGCCACACTGCATTTGTTATGCTCTGGACGCTGGATTTTGTTTTCTTTGTGCAGGACTCTGGAAATGATGCAGAATGATGCGGTNTTTGTTATGCTCTGGACGCTGGATTTTGTTTTCTTTGTGCAGGACTCTGGAAATGATGCAGAATGATGCGGTTGCATGTGGTTTTGGATACAGATGTGTGGGTTTTGGAGTTTTTACAGATGATGCGTTTTGGTTGAGGTCAAGTTTGTGCATGTTGCCGACAACGGTTGAGATATGAATTGAACAAAACAACGTTTTCCGAAAACCTGCATTTTTCAAATTTGGTTTTCCTCAACTTCGTCGTTTTGCTTTCTGGAAGTTGCTGCATGTTTTT